>CAHIKZ030000699.1:207500-275000 GCA_903632075.3 Acanthosepion pharaonis | reverse complement strand
CATAATGAAAATATTACAGTAATGGATAACAATGCTCATCTTTGTAGAAATACTAATACTAATAAACAATATATAGTTTTGTACCACTTGCACCTCTGAAGATGAAGATCGAAAGTACTTGGGAAATGAAAATAAAAGAAATTTAAACATCTATAGCACATTTCTCTTATCCTTTAACATCAATACACGGAAGGTTATTCATGAGTATGAACAGATTTTATTAAAAATTAGCAGACATAATGTCTGTAATTTATTCAATCAGACATGCCTAAAAGAGAATTTGCTGCCTAAATATACAAATTTTAAATACACACACACACACACACATATATATTTATTGTTATCCAAGTGTCCAATGTCCAGACATTATATTTTAAAACATTTATATTTTATAACATGGTTTTGCTATACTTGTTAATAAATATTATTATATATATATTGTTAAATATAACAGACAATGAATTTCTGTTATGTTTTCCAAGTGTCTTATAATGGCTTCAGTTTCAAGAGAAATTAAAGACAAAAACTGTCCAACATTTGGATATTGCTTTATTATATTGGTTATTGATCTAAGCTTTTGACTCACATGAGCCATCATCATGTACAACGTCATAGAATCGCATTACAAATTTACAACTTGTGTCTGCTATTCTGTGACTGTCATCATTGCATAGCAAACTTCTATGTAAACAAAACAGAATGTCATCTTTGACAGTCAGTGCACATCTATGTTGTTATGTCCATATAAACACCCTGATAATAACTAATGAAACCATAATAAATTGTAATTCAAGTGAACTTTTTTTAGACAAATTATATTACAATTAGTTTACTCATGCTGTAAAAAATGATGGTATATATGATTTTTTCCAATTATTTTGGTATATGCTTTTTTATGGAGTCACTCTTTTCACTTTATACATATTTAAAAAGTTTGCTTTTGAGTTATCTCCCTTTCATTGATGATAACTCTGTTACAGCAAAAGGTTACAGATATTACACATAAAAATGCTTACTGTATTATATAGTAAGATGTTAACTGCTTTTATATTGTCATAAACTTTTACATATTTTTAGAAAGTTGTGCAGTCATTGTTGTTCCTAAATCAAGCTAATTATTACAACTATTCTTTTTAGGTCAATATTATTGTGATAATTTATATATGAATAATATGAATCAGGTGAATAGGAATATTTTCTTAGCAGTGTATATAATTTTATGAATGGCAATTTTAAAAATGAGGTTTTTCTCAAAGTTGTGCCAAATATTACTTTTTGTAACTGAAACTAAAAATTATTTCAGTTCAGAAACTAATAATAGAACTTATCTATGAAGTCATTTTCTAGATATTCAGTTTCTGATCTAGATATCTAGACTAATTTTCACAGTTTTTGAAAATTTCTCAGTTCTACTCAAATCCCATTTCTTTTTTTCCTTTTTGGAAGTACTTATTGGTTGGAGACTGAACTGGAATAGAGAAGTTTGGAAAAGGGGCAAGAGCCTGGCCCAATAATATATTTTTACAAATCTTACAATGAGTTGTATTTTTCATCTCAATTTAAATATACAAATATTTAAATATTAGTGAGACTTTTTTCTCCTTGATGTCATCAAGTGAAAAAAATAAATTTAACTTGTGTGTAAAATATCATATAAGAGCAATAATACCCTCAACTTTTAGGTAATTAATCCAAAGTCTGATAAGAATTAATAATTTACCATTGTATTATCAAGAATAGTACACTTGGGTCATAAACTCTAATGACAACCTTAAACTGAAAGTTAGAAAGAGTGTAGTAACTGTTATTTGTTATGCTAAAGTTAATTTTATCTTTTGTTATAAATAAAGTAAAACAGTCCTTCAATAATTTGAAAGTAACAATAAACAATTGTTTATTCATGTTACGACAATACTCATGTCTATTTTGTGTATATTTATCCAAGTAATTCTTGCTATGTCTTGTAACCTAGCTATTAAGCTTGCTAAATAAATTGTGACTGAGGAACAGATTTTTGAAATGCCAAATCCAATATTCTAAGTTTTATTTTGATTATTTAATATCTTCAGAGCAAATCTGGTTTACAAACATTGGGTCCATTAGAAAAATAGTTTTACCACTTCTTATTAATACAAATTTATCAAAAAACATTCTTAGTGGTACAGAACTTGAATATTGCTGCAAAAAGCTGAATATTACTTGGCATAATTAAGAAACTGATGGTAAAAAAAAAAATGAAAGAGGAAAAAAACTGGTTTTGCTCCTGCTCTTCAAAGTTTTTAATTGGGAGAAAAAGAGTAAAAATACAATAAATCTAAATTAGCAAATGATGAGAGGATAGAGACGGGAGAAAAAAAAAAGTTGCTAATGATAGCAAGTCCCTGCAAACAATTACACTGTTTGTAGATAGACAGATTGTGAGACTTGATATACAATGACTCTCATACTTTTAGATGAAATAAAGAGTGTGACTGGGATAAAACAGTAACCCAGTCAACATGGTTTTTTAAAAAGATGCTCACAAATTGAGGATCTGTAGGTATTTGGAATTAGTTCATTTGAAACCAAGGTATGATTCCTGATCTTACCCATTGCTATGTAGGGTCCTCATCACAAAATCAATTTCACTATCCAGGAAAACCTCAGAACAAGTCATTAATGCCCTATGATTACAAATAATAAAATCTGAATGGTTTATCAGTACTTTGTCATTAAAGGAAATAGCTTTTGTTGGTATAAAAGCAATCTACCCTTGTAGATTAAATAAAGTGTTCACTTTTAAATTCCCTATGGGTTACTTGGATCAACAAATAGCTGAAAAGCTGGGTTAGCAACAACAAAGATGAAGACAATGGTCTGCATGTAAATAATTTCCTTCTTCACCAATGCACTTAACATAATACTTCTTCATAAATTGTACAAGTCAAACATTATACAGTAGAAATTTTACATCAAAATTCAGCTGTATCAAGTTGCAAACTCTTCTTGATCCACTTTTCTATGTATGCATGTATTTGGCACACACACACAAGCATACACACACACGTTTGTCTATTACCCAGTTTACACTCCTTTCCCATCTTTTGAACAGGAGTAGATGTTTTCAGATTGGATTCTGGCTCTTTCTCCTAAATTCTTCTTATCCTCTTTCACTCCCAGTAGCCTTTTGTGTCTTAGTGGCATTTTCGCCTTGCTTGTGGGTGAAAGGATTAAAATATATATATGCACACAATTGAAAGTAGATATTCTGAAATTGGTCAGAATGTATTGTTTTAAAATAGGACAGCAGTCAAATAAAGTTCTCAATGCTAAAATGAAAGCCACAAGAATCTATAAATTTAGAGTACTCCAAAATACATAAATTCCATTGAAACAGGATGTAGTTGATTTGGTTTGACTTTTGTTCTTCATCTGAAGATCACAATAGAGAAAAACTTCAATAGTAAGTGAACAAAAATACTAATATATATATATATATATATATATATATATATATATATATATATATATATATATATATATTGTAAAAAAAGTGACAGAGAGAACAAATAATCATGACATTATACACACATCCATGCAGATGGATGCATGGGCACAAATTCACACACACACATGCACTATGAAAAAAAACTTGTACCAATGATCATCATCACCATCATCATCATCATCATCATCATCCTCTTAGCTTTTGTAATTACAGAGGGGATCTGAATGCAGAATCCATGCTAAATCTCCTCCACAACAGTCTATCAACAGCAGCCATCAGCAATTCTGGTATAGTAATACCTGTCCATTGTTTAATATTGTCCAGCCAGTTTTTATGTTGGTGTCCTCACTTACATCCACCTTCAACAGTGCCTTGCATAATGGTCTTGCACAGGCTGTTGTGCCTTCTAAAGTGACCAAACCAGGGCATTTTTTTCCATTTGACAGTGGCGTGAAAAGGTTCCTGGTGGCCCACAAAACTTTCAACCCTTTTTTGCACAAACTCATCGTATCAATGATAAGTGTATATAAAAAAGAAAAATTGAGATGTATAAGCAGTCAATTGCTGATAACCCCTGATGAGTGGATAGACAGGTCTGTGTACGAAACTCTGGAGTAGGCTGGAGTAGGGATGCTGAAGGTAACCTCAATCAGCTAAGTGACAAACCATTTACTTGTATTAATATATATATATATATATATATATATATATATATATATATAATAGGGTTGGTAAGAAAGTTCTTGAACATTAAAGAAAGCATTAGAAATTCGAGGTGTTTGCAAAGCTTTTCAGTTCAACATATTAAGTAGCTCTCTGGCTGATTTCAATACCATGAGTCTTGCTCATTGTATTACAATTAATTTTTCACACACAGCCAAGTTCAGCCAAATCAATGTGCTAAGTCGACTAGGCATTGGGGGTGGGGAAAGGATTATTCACTGTAGGACAGGTTTACCAAGTTCTGATATAATGAAATTTGAGGTATTGGACAAACCTCAGAATGAATGACACTGGAAATGAATTATGACTAAATTACACTAGGTTGTAGAACCAGTTCAGAAATGGCATAGCAATTTAACTGCATTCACGCAACAGTTATTTGATTGAAGTGGGCATACATACATATAGTTTGAAACATATCTGTACATCAACACACAGTAACAGACAATTTCTGTTATCATTTTTGTACCTAATTTACATTCAAATTATTGTCCTTATTTTTGTTGTTAAAAAGTTTACCTAGATTGTCAGACACCTGAGAAGGCCAAAGTATACAACAGCTGAAACATTGTGATAAAAACAACAAAGATGAGAACAATAGTCTACATGTGAATAATGAAAATAAAGTTAACAAAGTTTTTGCTTTCATAGTCAGTTGCAAGTCATATTTGTATCAGATAAATGATATGCTTTATTGTTTGAAAGATGTATGAGATATTACTATGAACTACTTGACAAGTGTACTATTATATGTATTGTACACTGCCACAAAGTATGACTGATGCAGTCAGAAAACAATGCTTTCAATTGCAAGAAATCATCCCATTGCACAACTGTATAAAATTATATATCAATTTGGTTGGTAATTTCTAACATAGCCAAACTCCTCACCTGATTTAGCAGCCTCTAACTACCATCATTTTTGTTCTCTGCTGAACCTCTTGAATGATCAGCATTTCCAAAATGACTGATGTCAAAACAGTGCTACATTTTCATTTCAAACCAAAATCATTCCACCAAAATTGAATCTATTATTTGTCTGTAGACAAAAAATTTGTGCACTTTCAATACATTTTCATCTTAATAAATTACTTTCTTTTTTAATAACAGCATTCTTTAAGTCAAAATTATGGTTAGACCAATTATGATGTACTAATTTACTGAGTGTATTGTTTTGTAAAAGATTCCTCTTCTATTCATATAATATTTAATCAAAATTTCGAGATGCCTCACTAATGTATTTCATGTGACATTTTTGCAATCTATTTGTAAATTATTACTTCAATTTTAATTTTATTATTTTACTTTGTGTTGAGCAAATCTCTTGTTGCTTTTGAAGTAGTTATGACAAATTTCTTATTAAGAATGGATAAATTCTTCTCAATTATATCATTATGGAGATGGTAGGTAGTTATGATTATTGAAAGTGAAATATCATTGGTTTGTAATGAGTCTGGCTGATACAAGTGAACACAAATTATTTCTCTTGTGGCTATCCTGCTTCAGAATTTGCTATTCATATTGTAATGTTCCAGAAGCTCTTAGGCAGCAACAACACTCCGCTTCTTCATGGTGTCTGTCAGCATTCTGGGAATCTATTTTGTTCAAACCTTTAAGTGACCAGGAGATTTGCCATGGCTCACCTGAAAACTTTCACAGTTTTGCAAGTGAGTCTTCTGACAGCTGTAATAAGAGCATTCACTTGTTTGACCTTATCCTATACACAGCTAATCTGCCACTGTTGGACCTGTTACTAAAGTCAGTTTCTCCTTTTTTGAATTAACTCTCTTGATCCATCTTACTCTGCTTACATCCATATTCAGTGATCTCCTATCAATGTTTGCAGCACTTTTCCATTCCCAAAACACAAATTCTATACTAGCTCTTTGCTTTTTACATGGCTAAAGGTGCAGCCATGTTCAAAGAGGATTTTGCATAAGAAAAGTTAAGTTCACAAATTCTCCTCTTGGGTTTCTAGACATTTTTTATTTGTTACACGCTCTCCACCTAATTTTTACTAATTTAAAATTAAATTAGGACAGGAATTCCTTTTTTACTGTCCCTTGCATATGTGTGTGTAAAAGAGAGAGTGAGCCTGAACATGCTTGTATATGTGATTACATATTTTATAGAGATAGAAATTAATAAATATCAGAAAATGGTCTTCTGTGTAAAATGGTTTGCAGATGTGTTGACATTCAAAGGTGTAAAAGCAAGTAGCAAAAACCATGGAGCCATTATTAAAAGAAATTAGAATAAACAGGAAGAAGAAGAAGAAAAAAGAAGAGGAGAAAGACAGAATTTTATGTGAAAAGCAGAAACAGGAAATGGATTCCACCATTCTACTCAAAATTGGCTGAGAGCAATTGGGAGAATCAGCCAAAAATTCTTCAAACCTACAATGTACGTAAATGGATTCTTGTCTTTTTATTTTATTTTCATGAGAATTTTAAAATATTTTCAATGCTTTTTTAATTTCTTAAATTTCTTTTCACTATATTTCCTTTGTTTCATTTGATTCTATTTTTATTTATCTATTTGAACTTTACAGTTTTGAAATAATTAATAATCAAGACTGTGTAATATTTTAATTGAATAATAAAAATATCTGTAGGATTAGTAACATTCTCCTGAATACAGCTAGTACAATGCTGCTAAAACAGTGTAAATCAATGTTTTAAAAAAGATGAAATTCTCTAAAAAAACAACAAAACATTTAAAATGATTTCTTTTAAGAAATGCTCAACTTTTGGTTATGAAATACCAGTCACAAATTTTGCTATTTGTATTTGAATAAGAACATTTTAATAATGTTTAACACAACAGAAAACCAATATTAAAACAAAATGAATGAATGAAAGTTAAGGTCAATAAATAGCTTAAAATACTTCAAAATTTATCATTAACTGTTACTAAATTATCTTTAACTAAAATAATAACCTAACTCCCTCCAATTTTATCTTTATTTTCTTTGTTGATTTAATTTTCTCATATTCTGTAAGTAAATTATGATAATAACAGAATATGAGAAAATAAAAACAGTAAAGGAAATAATGATAAAATTGGAGGTAGGTTGTTATTTCAGTTAAAATTAATTTAGTAATGATAAATAATAAATTCCAAAGTATTTTATTTTTGAATGTTATTGTGTCAAAAGGTCAAAAGCTGCCAATTTTACTAGCAATAAACTATTGAACTTTCAAAAACCCTGTCATAAAGATTACAGTTTTAATATTTTGTTTCATTTTTGCAGTGTTAATTTATTAATGTTTTAAAATCTAGTTTTTATAATCTGTAAGTTGGTTTTTTACTCTTATACCCACTGAGAAATTTTCTGAAATGAATATAGCATATGCAAAATTATTTTCTATGCTAAATTAAAGGTGATGTATATATTTACACTTGATACAACATTTTAAATATTTAGAAAAGTTATAAACCAATGGGAAAAATGCATTCTAGATAAAAAAAAGTCTTTTGTTAATGTTGTGACAAAAAGCCTTATAATGCTGAGAATACCATAGACTGAAGATGTGAGTAACAATAAAGTTTTAGAGAAAATAGATACAAAATGATACTTATAATTAACATCAGAAAGAGACTACTAAAACTTCTAGGGCACATAATGAAGAAAGAGGCCTTGGAAAATTTGATACTTACAGGACAGATTAAAGTAAAACAACACATAACCTACCTAGCGAGCTTATGTAAATGATTGGCAGAGCAATGTTTAGGAGAGGTAACAAAAAGATAAAATTTATTAAGCACTACAAAGGACAGGAAATGGTGGAGAGCCATGATCACCTATGTCCTGAAAGGACACAACATATAGAAAAAGAATAAGTTTCTTCTGTGTTGTTCATATGTTTTCCAGTGTTAATAAATAAAGGAACTTGGATCTAAATGCTAATCTTGCAACATATCATACCACATATGGATATAGCATAGCACCTATAAGTATCAGAGGGATTGTTACTCTAAACTTTTAAAAGGTTAAAAGATGAAAGGCTATAAGTATGTAAGCATACACACACACATGCATGTATGCACATTCTTCAGTCAAATATGTTCTTTTTCTCTTATCAGCATAACAGTATGTTAAAAATCAGGGTTGCAGCAATTGTAAGCCCAAGGTTAAACACGTGTTTATATTTTATCTCAAAACTGCCTTCCCCATTTCTTGGCTGTAAATGTGAAGATAAGCTCTCCATTTACTCCATCAATTCAACTCCATTTTCATTTTGTTAGACATTCTGCCCATTCATGAAACTTGTTACAATATTAAAAATTGGAAACTTTACTAATGTATGCATTCATTAAAGAAATATTAAGTTGTACATATAAATCTTTTTGTGGCATCTTGATATGGAGTAACTGTTAGCAAGGCTAAAATCTGGTTAACTTTCTTATACTTTTTTCACTGGTTATCTTTAATCAAATATAATATTCATCAACAGCTTTTTTATATTACTTTCTTCATTCTTTTTGCTTTTACTTTTACAATGTTATAATATGTGGATTTTTCTCAATATTTATCATGTAATTATTATATAAATAACATAGAATTGTGCATATAACCACTATAATTGCAGATAAATTTTTGCCTTCTTAATTATTTAAAAACTGTTAAATGAAATGCACTTAAATCATAGCTAAGTTAAAATTGTATATTAGTAATGTAATTTAGAAAAACTTTAAAAAGATGGAAATAGTTTCTCAAACTGATGTATTTCATATAAATATTAATTTCTGTCTCTATACATATTTGTTAAAAATTTAGATACTGCCATTTTTCCTATACTGGTTTCTTAAAGAGTATTATTTTAAAATCATTCAACTTCTCATGTATTTTAGATATTTGGGTATTAGGTAGTTTCAGTACATATATGTTATTGAAATAAATAGAAAAATGATAACAAAAACAAGCTTTTTTCTGTAGTGTCAAGACTGCAAATACAAATAAAATGAAATGACTTTTCCTTCCCTTTGTTAAATCATATTTATGACTTCTTCTCTATTTACTATGACTAAAGAGGTTCAAGATACCAAACTAATGATAATCCTCCTCATAAAGAAAATGAAACAAAATTATAAAAATGTAACAAAAGCTATCTAAAGATATTACTATGTAAGAATTTTAGTCAGAACAAATAACAACACAATCATTTAATGAGTAAGAATATTTACTTCTTTTCACGGAATGTTAGGAATATTGAGTTCACATTTCAATACATATACACAGGTATCATTGAATATATATTTAATGTCTAAAATGTGCATGATAGTGTAACTTTACTCCTAATTTACAAAAAAACATATTTATTTATATAAAGAATTGTTGTAACCTGGGAAAAGGTTAATGAATAAGAATAACCAAAACAAAGGTTGGAAATGGAATGATAATATTTATAACAGGAACAACATACAAGATTTGCCTGCTAGTAGTGAGCTAGAAATGAATCAAGGTGAATCACAGGTGAATTCCCCAGTGAATCTCATTGAATTCAACATATCGTATATTCCACTGTATTTATGAGGATTGGGATATACCCATTATAATCCATAGGTATAGTATAACACGAATAACAAAAAGTTTTTAAAAATCACTTAATTCAATTACTAAAATAATGTATAACATTTTCTATAAGTTATAAAATTTTTGACTACTATGTTACTGTTGGCTCGCATTTTATACAAATTTTGAGTAATTGCTTTCATTAAATGAACTTTAAAATAGTTGTTGAATAGATTAAATGAAGATTTTTTTAAATTATTTATTTTTAATCTGAGGTAACTTTTAAAGCTCATGAACCTAAATGAAAGCATTACTTAATTTGATTTTTATTGGCTATATATGTTGTAAAAACATGAAACCATAACCCTAAAGCTAAACCTCTAATCTTGCTGCTGAAACAAATTTAAAAAAAAAAATGAAAATATATGAGAATTCATTTTATGAAAAAAATAAGTCAAAAATACAAAAACAGCAACATGTCACTCAGCACTTCATTAGGTAAAAATCATTTATCTCCTGAAACTTTTAATGAACGTAAAAATGCAAAATATCTACTATAGCTGTTATTTTAGATACAAATTAGACATAGTCAAATAAAATTAAAAATGAACAAATGATTTGCAAGGTAAATAATTCTTACCTGATTAAGTATGCAACCAAATCCTTGATCTGTCTTTCAAATATATACATGTTAATTACTTATTTTTCTTTAAAAATCACTGAATTAATAAATGTTCAGCTGTCTTTAACAGATGAAAAGTAAGAATGGCTGTTTTCTTCAGTGTTAAGCTACCATTCTAAATGCCCAGTTGGGATAATGTAGAATAAATATTAATTATATTTTGAAAACTTGCAATCCGATTGGCTAAAAGTCATTGTCATCCAGACTAGATTAACACAAATGTTGATTCAATGTCCTTTGGATAAACAGATCCCAACCTGGTATTTTTAGATGTCTCATGGCCAGAAAAAATATAGTTTTTTGATAGTAATTGTTTTTCTGAGATTGAAACATAGATTATGTAAATGCAAATTGGTTCAAATGTTTCCACTTAAAATTCATATTAAATATGAAAATGTTTTGTTCATTATTAGTTGAAGCAGATATTCGTTTGTCATAGGATTTACAGAAATGTTTGTTTTTTTGAGAGAAGGATTTGGCTGTTGAGAATGTTTTTGTTTGAATTTAAACTTTTCTTTCACAATGCACAACTTCATAATGCAAATTCTTCTGCATATTACTAAAAAGGATCACAGGAAAAGGCTTATAATAGATATTTAAGGATCTAGATTAATAGTAAAAAATTGGAAGGGAGATTATCCTGTTTTAATTTTGTATAAAAATTTGTTGGCATTTCTAACAGAAACATAATTGTACATTACTGTCATTTTAAAAGTCATATTTAGAAATTCTTTATGATAGGATTAAGAGACAAGGGACACACAATTAATCCACCTGATCTTTTATTGAGTATTAAAAGACTTTCTTTTGTTATATTGAATTATCTACAGGGCTGATTAACAATAGATATCAGGAAGCTGCTTTAATCCTGTCAACAAAAAGTGTCACACAATAGAAAGGACAAAGCCATTTTATAGCCATTATCATCTTTTATATATGTGTGTGTGTGTATATCATCAATCAGCTAAGGACAAACTTTATATTTGTATTTATCCTATATATATATATATATATATATATATATATATATATATATATGTATGTATGTATATATATATATGCATGAACACTCATAAAAAAGCATATTCTAGAAATTATTAAAGTATATTAACTAGTGGGCTTATTTTTATTGAATGACATCAGTTTTGTTGTACTTAGTGAAAGTATTTTTTTATAAATGATAGTATAAACTCTATAATCAAGATGTTAATTCAAAATTTTTAAACATTGATTTTAATAAAAGTTCCTGCTGTAGAGTTATGATTAGTAGACTAGTCTTTCAAAACACTTGTGAGTTAAGTGAGTTTGCTCCAAAAAAGAAATGCATAAAAATGGCCTCTCTATCAGATGATACAAAGTTTATTAAATCTTTATTGCCTAAATCATTTGTGATTGTTATTATTATTTGTTTGCTAATATTTGTAGTACTCAAGTATCATGGATTTTCCTAAGTGCCAGACTAATTTCTTGAGACATGGGTTATTTTTAGTTTAAAATTAAACATTTTCTTCTTCTTGAAAAGTTTGAATTTATAACATTTCCTCTTTGTAATCAAAAAGAAACTTCAGTCCTCTCTGATATAAAACCATAAGTAGAAAATTGGATCAATAAGTTCATAGCCTGATATAATTTTTGTCTGAAATGTTCACTGCATAATGTGTATGATTTATGAAGAAGTATAGGATTAAGTGCATTGTCAAGAAAGGAGACTATATTGAAAAATCAATTTTTGTGATCTAAAAATAAATGTTTTTCATCATTACACTACAGACACACACACACACACACACACATATATATATATATATATATATATATGATAATGAATACAGAAGCCTTGAAAATCCATTTGGTTATAATTTATTTCGTGGACTTTTATATTCATCTCTTCAGATCAATGTTTTGTTAATAAATGGAATCAATGTATCCAGATGCAAGGAAAAGGAAAAAAGAGGAAAAGTTTTAATTTTAAAAAAAGGAAGAAAGAAAAAGAAAAATTTCAATTAAGGTTTTAAAAAAAAATTTTGGCCAGAAAAGAGTAAAAGAGAGAGAGAGTGATGGGGAGGAGAGAGTGAGAGTGGAAGGGAAAGAAAAGAAAGAAGGAAGAATTAAGCATGGGCTGATAGGGTGAAAATGAAATGAAATGATTTTTTTCTTTCAGGACTGGACAAGTTAAAATAACATTAATTTTGGAGAATTTATACTTGAAATGTTGGTCATGAGGGACCATTTGCACATACATAGTACAAGTTGACCACTGCCATAGTGTATAGTGTCTATAGCTGGCTTAGTTGAACCATGTAAAAGTCCATGAAATAAATTATAACCAAATGGATTTTTAAGGATTTTCTGTATCTTATTATTTTTAAGAATTTTTAAGGATTCTGTATTCATTATTATATTGCTCTGTTCTTACATTGAGCTCTCTGTGGATTCATATCCTCCTTGGAATTATCCCTACAAATTATCAACTTATATTATATATATGATTATTATTTTCATTTACTGATTAACAGCAAATTAAAAGTAAAAATTCTTCAAATTTGAAGTCATAATTCATGTATACATATTTACATTTGGACTGATGTCTTCATTTTTGTTGTTGTTATCATAATTTTTCAGCCATAGTGTTTTCCAGTCCTCTTCAGATGAGGATGTTAATCCAAATATAAATAATCATATATACCACTTGATTAAAAAGGTATTTATTTGTATTTGATTTTATAGACTGCCATAAAAAAGGAATATTTATTAGCAATATGCAATGTTTATATTTTCAATCACAGACCACAGACTCTCTCATTATTTTGAAATAACTTTAATATTATCTTTACACCTGAAACAAGTATATGCAAGAGATGAGAAGAATGAAAGGGGAGACAGACTAATATTAGATCAAAAGAAGACTAATATTAGATCAAAAGAAGACTAATATTAGATCAAAAGATGAGGAAGTGTGTTTTGGGGTACTAGCAACTGTCAGAAATTGTCATATTCATTCATATGAGAAAGCACTGAAGAAGGAACATACTCGTGTTATATCATAAGTCTCATAACACATTAGAGTCATAGGGGTACCATATATGTTGCAACCATAGACATCCATTTGTTGTCTATGGTTTAGGGCATGTTTTAGTATGTTTAGGGCAAGATAGCCTGACATAGCATATCCCTCTTCAGGCTGGTTTTGTATTTAGGGTTTTCATTCTCTTAGGCATGTTGTCACCTCCAGGCAAGAGAGGCAAGTCAGCCCTGCAATTTAATCTATAGCTAGGGATGGGATTCATACATTTCTCTAAGGGTATTTGTGTAAAAGGGAATATGACAAATTTATCTGGAATTCAAACTTACCAATTTCTCTTTCCATGTTCCTAGACATTTCTAGAAAATGCCAAATCTCAGAGCAAGTCAAAAGAAAATATCATTATATATAGGTAGGTAGCTTGTGTCAATATGGAAAAAGTAGTTTTCCTTTTAATTTCTGCTTGCCTCTTTTGTTTTTCTTTATTTTGAGGCTAAAATTTAATATATATTGCCTATTCTTTTTTTATTTGGACAAAAATGTCTGTATTTTTATTTATTCATACATAGGAATGTATTTGAAAATAATGTTGATATTATCTTGCCTATTTGAGTAAATACATCAAAACAAATGAAAATTAAACAGGACAAATATGTGGAGCATGTAAATATATGTATGCATATATAAAAATTTGTATATTTAAAGTAATACTTAAAAACTCACAGTGAATTGTCATATACAAATTCTTTTCTTGTTTCAAAATCAAAGCATAAAATGTATAACTTGCTTTAACCCTTAAATTTAACATAAAAAGCTAAAATAGTCTTATAATTGTGTATAAGTGTAGTAAATTTGGTTTATACCATAAATGACTAAATGTTACTAATTATATAGTAATCATGTATAACAAATGATTTCATATGTATCTTTACTAAAGTATTTTATTAAAAATAGGTCATGTGATTTTCTCACATTAACAGTGTTTAAAATTCCTTATCATTTTATAGATTGAACAGAATCAAAATAAATGAGGTCATGTATTTTTTAACCTGAATATTGTTAGAAGAGTGAAAGATTTCTAATCCAAATTCAAGATTGAAATAGTTTACTCATCTTTCAATAGTTCCAAAAAAACCAATGTAAATTATTATAATTTATGTTGGCAATTGACAAAAATCCTCTGTATTGTAATGTGATTATTGAGTATGTCTGACTGGAATAATCAGTCAATGTTGATTCCAGTTTATATCTAGTTTTAAATTGCCTAACATCTGCATATAACAAAAACCTGAGGAATATACAATTATGCAGGTTTGTTTGGAAAGCTGCCAGCCATTTTGAATATCTTTACAACTGAGTTGTACAGCCTTGATGTAACTTGACAACCAATCAGAGAGCATCTTACTGTGTATATGGATTGACTCAGTCAGTGTATTGTGTGACCACTGCATTCACAGTGAATATGCATCAATTTTTGTTTGAAACTTGCATATTCATTTGCAGAAACCATTCAAATGATTAAGAAGGCTTTCATAGGGGATTCATTGAATGAAGCCCAGATAAAATATTAGTTTGAACATTTCAAGCTTGTCCAGTAATCTGTTGAAAGTAATTTTTATTCTGAAAGCAGACTATCCAAAACTGTTGAATATACACAGTGTGCAATCAAAGAAAATTAGTGAGTGAATACAAAAAAGATCTGGAGATCATATGAACTGTCTGGAAAGTTTCCAACCATTCTGAATATCATTTGTTGTTCCTGGTACAGTTTTTGGCCAAGCATCCAACATCTGTTGCTTTCATTTTGATATTGTATAACTGTCCAATATGTTTACAAAAGTATTTCAAAATATAAATAGAATTGAAAATTATTGCAGTACATGTAAAATTTAATTCTAGTTACACAAGGTGTGGCAATTACTGGAATGACCACAGGATATTGCTGGGATAATGATTCTGGCAAACATTGGTATCCAGGTATATATATATACATGTTTCAACTTTCACTTTTTTGTGGTACAGACCAGATGAGTCATTTATTGCTGAGCAGCAGAGGAACTTCATGTTATACTATTGGCAAAAAATAAGTGAATGGAATGTGGAGCAGTAAATTAACATTGTTTTGTGTGAAGATTGGTGAAAATGCTTGTGAAATGTTAACATTAAAAATGGCTGGTTATGAGTATGCTATGAATAAATTGGATGTTTTTGAGTGGCACAGCTGGTTCAAGGAAAGGCAAAAAGACATGCACAATTCTATCAGAAGTGAGCAGACAAAAAAACAAAAAACAAAGAGATACAAATGTCTATATGGAAATTCTGAAAGAGTTATGAGAAATCTGTTCAACAGAAAAGAGTCAAAATCTGACCTAACACATGGATTCTCTACCATGTTAATACTTCTGCAGATGTTGCATTGGGAGTTTGTAAGTTCTTAGGTAAGAAATTCATACCAAAAACACGTGTTCTACCTTATTCACCAAATTTTGCTCCCTGAGATTATTAGCTATTTCCAAAATTGAATATTGATAGTATTTTTACTATAAAAATGTATTTTTATACTTTCATAGTATTTTGACCCCAGTTTGGGGGTTCACTATTTGTGCATAGCTGGGACCCTAAAAGGTACTATCACCTGAGGTCAGGATGGACCTGTGAACAACAGAAATTAAGAGGTGGTTCCATGCTCCTCAAAACCTTGCTGGTGGAGGTAGTTTATTGTCATACCCGGGACAACTAATTTAGTAAGTTGTTGTAAAACCCTGTAATAGTGCATCTGCAGAATAAGGCCTCAAATTAAAAGTTTTTGTTGTATCATGGCAGCACAAATTTGCATTGCTGTCAACAAACAACAAGCCTGAAATTTATAGGATAGGATATTGGGAAAGAGGTAGCCCAAAAAATAAAATAAAATTAGTATGTGTCACATAGATGCCTTCAAGTCAGCCAAGTTTGAAATGGAGAAAAAATGATGACTGACTAATATCGACAAATCACTGCATGCCTAGAGTATCATATGATAGTTTGATTTTATCCACCAACTTCAAAAACTCTATCATGCTCTTGCACCACATACTTGAGACATCTTTCCAGAAAACTTGGACACTGAACACATGTCTTCTCACCAAACATGAAGAGTAGACAAAGAAACAATGACAAATGAAGTTAGACATACTGGAATATCATCCACACACAAGTTGGACCAAAAAGGAATGTAGCAAAAGATTATTTCATCATAAACTGCTGAAGGACTATTTTGTGACACTGGCTGTGATTGGAACATCCATGAGGATGGTAAATGATTTTTATCTCAGTCTTAAGTATTTTGTTTTTTATGACCTGCAGTAAAATCTTCAAAAGGGGGTCATTAAAGCAGCCACCCACTTTACCAAAAGGGAATAAAATAATAAATAAATAAAGATTTTTGGGATCATTTAACACTTCATCAGATGTTGAAAATTCCTACTTTTAGACTCTATAAATAGTTACAGTTAGAACTGAGAGGAGTTTAAGACTTCCCATTGGCAGGTGCATACCATTTATTGAGAGAGAGTTGTCAGCTACATGTGATAATATAGAGATTAGCAGTGTTAATAGAGAGTGAATAGTTCTCATTGGTTGAATGGAAAAGCTGATCTGCTTGTCTGTCATGATAGAAATAGCAGAGGTTGTCGTCTTCTTGCCTCTCACCCAGCCGATGCAAGTGAATCCCTGAATAAATAATATACTGGAAACAGAATTAGTCTTCATTTCTCACCATAGGCATCTTTTGTTTTCTTGTGAAGGTATGATAGACCTTGCCCAGCTTTCGCACACCTTGACACAAATGAGAAAAGAATTACAATGTGAATTTATGTGTCTGGTCAGTGAAAAGCTAAGAGAGAGAGCCATTGTATGTTTAAAAGTAGCTTGTAAAATGTCATCTTAATTACCAAATAAAAAATGCAAGATCATAATCATGTATATGTATGTTTAAAGCTTCAATCCATGTGTAAAGTTCAGTACAACACATTAAATAGAAAGAAATCATACTAAGTCATTTATTCTTATTTCTTAACTCATAAAATCTATAATATTCACTATATAAGTGTAAGTATGTTTTTATTCATATATTATTCTATAATATGTCAGTTGAGTTCATTACATTTACATAGGTTCTAATACCCTTGGAAAAGTTATGAATACATCTCTTCCCCCCCCCCCACAACTATGAGTAAATAGCATGACAGATAGCTAGGTCCTATAGCCTTAGATGGTAACTAATAGGAAAAACTCTGAATTCAAAACCAGCCTAGTCAGGCTATCTTGCCCAAGAAACCCCACTGCTACTGCTGTGGCAGAACATATAGTACCCCTATGACCCTAGAGAATTACAGGTTTAAAAAAATCTATAATATAATATATACACACTTTCTATAGCATTGGCTTCAAATGTAAAAATGTTTTGGTGTTGAGGATTTGTCTCCTTTGTTCAGTAAGTCTACAAATCTTGTTTTAAAACTCTATAAAGGATTAAATATGCCAAATGATATTTTACATGAAAAGGAAGAAGTGTAAGGAGAAAATATTTCTTAAAAAATTATAACTAGTCTATTGTTCTGCAAAACTTACTGCCTCTTAATTTAGTTGTTAAATAATTCCTTTTTTCTCTCTATTTCTGAAATATTACACAAAAGCAATCAAGAATTTACACTTGAGTGTGCTGAATGGTTCATAACACTTTACATCATTTTTTTCCTATGTAGGTCAAAATCTTGTTAGTCACATGCTGCTTTGCTTTTCGACACATGAATTGGTATGTTCATTTTTTTCAAAAGTTCTTTTAAAATTTTCTATTATGTTTGAACAATCAATAAAATAGGGTCCAATCTGAAAGTTAAAACAGCTTATCTACCACAGATGACATGGGAGAATTAGTCACAGATTTCAATTATAGAATTTTTAAAAAGTGAATTTAAGAATGAAAAATATAATAGCTGGCAAGATAATAAATTTATCCATACAACTGAATATTTTAGCTCTATCACAGATATTAAGCACTTTCCACTAAATACTGTGCATATATATATATATATATAATATATATATATATATATATATATTATAAATTAATTGATTTAGAATATTTTTTTTCGCTACACAGTTCTATATATATATATATATATAGCTGTGGACAGAATTATTCACCCCCACTTCCATGATTACAAATAAAGCTGTAATACCTCAAATTTTTATGAAAACTTCATGGGCATTTTTTCACAAATGATGAAATAATGGATTCCAAAGAATGTGCAGTGATGCCCACAACATAATTTTTATTTCAATGTCAAAAAAAATATTAAAAAATACCAAAAAAACATTTAACATAGGACAAAATTATTGGCTCTCTTGCCTCAATAGACAATTTTGTAACCTTTATTCTTGATTATTGCCTTTAATCATTTTTGATAGTTAAACAGATACAAGATAACTATGCACACTGATAGGTATTTTACTCCATTCTTCTTTGGCAATAGCTTTCAGTTCCTCCAAATTAGAAGAACTTCTAGTCTTTCTCTTACTTTTTTATTCAAATATGACCATAAATTTTCAATGAAGTTTAGGTCAGGAATTTGTGCTCTCATTTAAGTATTTTGTAACAATTCATGTCATGTGTTTCAGGTCATTGTCATGTGTTCCAACATGACAATGACCCAAAATAGTGATGCCCCCAAAGACAGCTTTCATGCACTTTGTTTTATATTATTTTAAAGAATAGTCAAATACTGCTCTTTATCCATGATACCCTGTACTCTCACTAGTTCTCCTGGTCCAGAAGCAGCAAAGCATCCCCAAGGCAGAATGCTCTCACCACCATGCTTAATTGAAGGGAATTTTTGGTTTGTGAGCTTCATTCACTTTCTGACATACATAATGGGAGTCAAGTGACCAAATAATTCTAGTTTGGTTTCATCTGGCAATAAATCAGAGTTTCAATATTTACTCCCATATTCTAGATGGCTTCTAGCATAAGCTAATCTGCATTTTAGGTCTTTAGCCTTAAGCAAGGGAGTTTTCCTTGGGTGAAATCCTGCTTGATGAAAGCATCTAGTGACTATCTTCATCAATACATTCAACCCTGATGTTTTTACATCATTGACAATGTCCTTTGTTGTTAAGTAAAGATTATTTGAGACATTTCAAAAAATTTCCTTTCCATTCTCTCAGAAATTAACCATTTTTTGCCAGTCTTTAATTTATTCTCAACACAATGAGTCTCATTGTACTTCAGATAATGCTATGAGTTGCCAATCTAGGAACATTTAAATGCTTGGAAAGTGTTGTATATCCATCACCTTGTTTGTACATATGAACTATCTTCATTCAGACCTTCTTGTTATCTTCAGACATTTTCACCATGGTTGCAGAACAAATAAGTTATCATGGTACATGACACTCACATATTGCCTTCTTTATTACATTTTAGAATGTTATAAAATCAGGTCAATACTATTTCACTTTCAAGAGGTGTTTGTATTAAATGCCAAATTAAGAAAAAAAAACAGATCAAGTGACACCCCAAAGAGAGTAGTAACAGATTATTTCTAAGGAGGAAGAAGAGGAGGTAGCTGCTATGAGTGGAAGTCAGAGATGCTGGAGAAGGCAATTTGGAGTTGAATGGGTGGATTAACCTTCTCATTGCCACTAAAGGGCTGGATAATTGCTCAAAATTGGAAAATATCAGTTGAGACAAAGGAATTGTTGATATTTCTATGCCAGTCAGACCACCACCACCCACTTTTGGGTGAAGTATTATAAAAACTGGGCATTTTGAGGCTTTCATTGAGAACAGGGCTGCAGGACAAGCAGAGTAAAACCGCAGGTTAGGCAAAACAGATTAGCAGACTCCAGAGTAGCTCAGCAAAGTCCACAGGAGAACTTCAAGAAGAGTTATCACTTAGATTTGAATCAGAATGTGCCTGAGACTAGGCTACCTCCTGAACCCATGATCATATACCAATCTAAAATCAACAATTAGAGCAACTAAGAGCCCAAGTCTTAAGGTATAATTGTCTATCACCCCTGTGGTTTTTCTTTTTTTTTTTTTTTTTTTTTTTGAAGCTTGTATTTTTTTTCCAGTATTACCTTGTATAAACAATCTATTAAAGTTGAAAAGAGTTGCTGTCTCCCTCATCATATAACTGTCAGAGATGCTGTTAGCCATGGTATACCAAATCCTGCAGCAAATTTCTGGTCGCTTGAGTTCAGTCACAACATGGGCATTCTACTGACCTTTTTAACAACTGTAGAAGTCACTGCAACCAAAATTGTATTCCTGATCAATCAAAATTTGTAAATAATTATATAGGCCATACTACAACCTGTGTGACATGAAGACTCATTCTACACCTTTCTGACCATAGCCCAATTAGATCTCATTTAAATATTCATGGTGACCTACTGGATACTATTCATAACATACTTGTTGACAACAAAAATATAATAGCATCATCTACATGCAAAAAAGGCTAAAAATAATGGAAGCCTTATTAATAAAAACAAAAAAACCAACACTCAATAATATCAACTATGAACATAGACACAATATCTTGACCATGTTTTGAAAATGAAAACATTATATAAATACATACATGCAACAAACTATTTATCGTTAACAGTTAACATATTTCAACCTTGAAAATGGCTAAATGCATAGCCAAAATCACTTGGATAAAAAGAACATTCAAACAGTTTTTATATAATTTATCATCTGAAAAGAAAAAATTATTAGATTACATGGGAAATTGTATAAAAAACTAAATCAAACCACCTTGTCTGTTATATTCAATGAAATGTGCATGAAAGAAGGATTGCTGCCTAAATACATATATATATATATATATATATATATATATAAATTGAGATCAAATACAGATCAAACATGGATCACAATTTGACAGAATGATAAGATAAAGTGCAAATAGGAAATGTTTATCAATCTAACATGTTTCACTTTTATTAAAGCTTCATTAGAGAATAAAATATGGAGAAAAAGAAGAAAGATATTCTGGTAATTTTACTTTTATGTTTGATTTTCAAGAATTTATCCTTGAATTTGGAATGTCATAAATTATACTAATGTTTGGTTAACAAGTTGAGTGCATGTGAAATACCAAAATTTCTTTCTTTTATTTTTCCAGATCCCATTCTCTGATGAAGCTTTAATAAAAGAGAAACATATTAAATTGTTTAACACATCCTATTTAGTCTTAAAATAGGTGTTCAGACTTCAAATATGTGCATGGGAATACACTGGCCTACAGATAATTAACAAATGAAATAATAAAATAAAAATTATTCAGGTATATAATATGTTTTAATCAGATAATTCATGTTGTACTAAGTTTGTTGACATGATCAAAATTGACATATCAAAAACAAGTTATCAGTATTTTTAATAAAGATAGATATTACTCTTGTTAATCAAATAAATGGGTTATGTATCAAATAAATAGGTTATGTATCAAATAAATGGGTTATGTATCAAATAAAAAGTTGGAGAACCAAGTTCCAATTTCATCTGGATTTGTTATATTTACTTACATGCAAATACCCTTGGGAAATGTATGAATCCCTCACTCTTCCCTCTCCAACTATGGTTTTATTAGTAGCACTTGTATCAGTAAATCATTATTATCTCCAAAATATTTTTATAATTTTCAAATATTTTCTGGTTTTAACTAACCTAGAAAAGGTTGATAAGCCATAAAAACAAATCAATCAATCAATCAATTGTAGAGAGTTTTAAATGTATAACTTGAGCCTAAATCTTGCTTTTAACAAAAGTAGAATCTGGTGTACATGCACACATATGTGTAATATCTATTTAAAAAACTAAGAAAATACATTTTTTAATGATTTTGAACTCTTATCTAATTAAAGCTCCAAACACTAACAGTTAAATTCTCATATAATATAATGTTTCACATTAATTGTGTGAGATAATATCCTAAATGGTTTTCTTTTACATGTCATTTGTTAATACAGTTATTAGTGTAACTTATGAAAACTCATAAACAAAGATTATAATGTTTTTGAACTGTATTTTCCAGCTAGCTGTTTATAGTAGTTAATTATCTGTAAACTTGTTAATATCACTGGTAGGATTTACTAAACAAATACATAAAAAACTTCCTTTGCTATAATGATTTTACATATACTAACAGTAAATTATATCAATTTTTTATTATACAAGTCATGAGGTCCTGAAGCTGTGTAACAAACAACATAAGCATGAGAAGAGGGAAATATTATAACACTGCAGGTACCTGTAGGTTAACAAGGAGGTGAGATGAAAGATGAAAGTAGTGAAAGGACAATGGACTGAAGAACAGTGTGGTCTCACCAAGTAAGATCTGAAAACAGGTAACTACAAGCTGAATGCTCTCTCAAGAACCAACCAGCCCATAGACATTGTCATTGACAATAGGGATGATAAGCTGTTGACAAATATGAAGTCCTACAGGTGGATGAAATAATGCAAATGTCTATATAATTATGAGCTCTGCCCAAAAATCTCTATACTCAAAGAGACCTAGATTATCAGAAAAATGATCAAAGAAAGCAAAGAAAGTCCTCCTGTAATGAGAGGGTTAGTTGGACGCAGCAGTGAGGATTCTCAAAACAGACAATTTCCAGGAGTGGATAACGTTGCTGCAAAAATGCTGAAAATTGAGAGTGAAACAACAAAGCCTTTGAGAGTTCCTTGCCAGAAGATCTGGGAAAAGAATTGGCCTAAAAAGTGGATTCAGTCACCGGTGCAAACTCTATCCAAAAAGGGAAATATATTTAACAGTGCTAAAATTATAGAAAAGTCAACTTAATCAGTCACCTCAGCAAAGTCATACTCTGAAAGATCGCCAGTCTACTGAAACCTATGACAGAAGAATGTCTAGCCAAAGAGCAAACAGCTTTTGAAGTAGGTAACATCTCAATGGAATATATATTTGACTACAGAGTCCTTCCTAAGAAATACCTTTAGCATCAATTTAATATTTTCTACAATTTCATCAATTCAGAAACTTTTCAATCTTATGCTTTTTTTTAATCATTTCACCTCAAGCAAAGCAAAAAAGCCACTAAGATGCAGTGGAGGTTACTGAGTGTAAAAGAATATAAGAAAAAGAAAAACATTATTAAACAACAAGAACAATAAAAGAACAGAAATTAAGAAGACAGAAAATAACAATTAATATTGCATTTAAATATTTGAAGATCAAACTTAACTGGAAAATAAAAAGCTGGAAGAGAGTTCCACAAGCAAGAAGTGTGAGAAAATAAACTCTTAGCATAGAACTTATGGTTACTTCTAAACCATTTCAATTGTAAAATGATGACATCTTCCTGCCAATCAAGTACTTCACTTAAATTTATAGAGTCTAGGCACCATAGAGGAAAGTTCATCAGAACAATTACAATGAAAGTATTTATAGAAAAGACACAGTGGATGATACATTATGAAGGTAGGAAAGTGACTGAAGCTGAGATGCCAGGTCATGACTAATAACATTTCAGATTCTTCTTTGGATTTTATCAAGGATCTATAAATATATAGCAGGAGCACCAGACCATATGTGGCACTAATATTCAAAGCATGGACAAATGCTAGCTATATAAATATGCAAGGTAGATTTGGGTGAGAAAAACTGTCTCATATGACACAATGAATCAACTTTCGTAGCAGTAGACCTAGCAAGTGATTCAATATAATCTTTTGACTTTATGTCAGTAGAAAATGTTAAACAGAGAAAGCGCAACGAGTCACTATGCTGATGGAAGGCAGAAAGGATTCCCTTAGATGATTAATAGAGAGTAGTTTCATTTTGGCCCTAATTTGACCTTATTGAACCAATCAAATTTACTATTAATACAGCTGTAAATAGTTGTGTCATCAGCATAGATACCAACTTGAGAACTGATGCCATCAGGAAGGTCGTTAATGAAAATTAGGAACAGTGTATGTCCAAGCATACAGTCTTGAGATATGCCTCTATTAATGCAAAAATATCTATGAGAGTAGCCATTCAAGATAACTTTCATTTCATGATTTCATAAGAAAGACTGAATTAGTTTAGAAATTGGTCCAGAAATACCATAACCTTTCAACTTGTGAAGAAGACCAGTATGCCAAACACTGTCAAATGCCTTTGAGATATCCAAAACCACAGCCCAAGTTTCACCATTCTTAAGCTTGATACACTCTTTCAGCAATAATTGTTACAATGTCAGCAGTTGAACTAGACAAGCACAAGCCATATTGCTATGTGAGGTGATATGCATAACCAATTACATTGATTAGAGCCTCTAGTAATTTGCCAAAAGTGGTAGAAGGCTAACAGGCCAATGATGGTTCATCTGAGTTTTTTTAACTAAAATGACAGAAGAGGATTTGCAACAAGCAGGAAAACAAGGCATTTATTGTAATCGGGTGGCATTATAGTCAGTGGTACATCCTCAGAAGCTTCAACTTCATGGAAGGTATTGTCCAAACGATACAGATCCACTATGAACAGATCAACAGCATAGTTCTCTTCAAAAACTTCCAAATACCTAGTTGCTATACAGGGTGGTCTCCTTTCTTCCATCCTCTTTAACCTGTTTCTGAAAAAATCCAAGAGACATTCAACATGACTACATCTCTATCCCTATTGGTGGCAAATCAGTTTGCAACCTCTGATTTAAAAAAGGACATCAATCTAGTAAAATACAGCAACAGTGAACTTCAAGACTTGACAAACACATAGACAGATTCACTGCATATGGGATAGTGATCAGATCAGAGAAAATTAATGTAATGGTTGACAGTGTAGATGCCATCATTGCCAACATTATCATGAACGGAGAACCTCTGGGAGACATTAAGAGATGGCTCCTCCGTAACAAAAGTCCAAATAGCGATAACCGAAACTGCAGAATTAATGGCTCAACTGGAAAGATTGTGGAAGAACAATAACATCTTTCAAGGTCAAGTTCTTCAAGTCACTAGTTGTATCTATTCTGCTGTATGATTGCAAGACATGGAAATTAATGATAGAAGAGGAGAGATAAAGCATTCTAATCCAAGTGCTTGAGAAATGGCTCTGTAAAAGAAGAACAAAACAAATGAATATGTGAGGAGCCTGGTCAGGACACTTGTGAGTTCCTAAGAACTACTTCTGTTGACTATTAAGTGACAGAAACTGGCCTGGTTTGAAACATTTCATCAGACACAACATTTTGACCAAGTTCATTCTGCAAGGCACAGTTGAGAGAGGACAGAGAATCAGTGACAATGCAATAAATGATTTGATAAGATCAAAGACTGGACAGTGATAGCTCCCCACTCCCCCCTACCCCACAATTTTGATGGACAGCTGCTAACAGTTTGGGTGACATTTGTCTCTTGAGTGCTTATCTCCTATCAACAACATATAATGAGTTGAGGGACTGTCCTGAGGCCAATAGAAGCAATATATCTTATTCCTTTCAGCATATTACATCTATTCTTAGTAAAATGTATTGATAATAAATTGTTTAAGTGTGTCAGATTTTATTGCACAAGAAAAATAACTGCAAAAGGCAGCAAAAAGTTTTATTCATAAATAAATACAAAAGATATACACCATAGAAACATATTGATTAACACAATATCTTATATGCCTGAATAAGTTATTATTTTACATTTTAAAATGGATTCCAGAATATTCGATTTGTCAACCATTTATTTTCTTAACTACTCCATTTTTGCACTTGTTTTTAATGTTTCCCATATCTTGAATATTGTTTTCCATTCTCATATATATTTATCTTAATAATGGGCTGCAAGTTTTCTACTGGTGTGTCTGGAAGCCTGTCCATTAATTTGGTGTTTTTGAAACATTTCTTTTGGCAAGGTATGTAATAGCTTTGTGAAATATGAAGGAGAATTCATTTTCTTGCATGGATATCCTCTTTAGCTTAAAACTTCTTGATTGTGTTTAGTAAAACTTAAAAAACGTCTTAGTCTAGACTTATAATAATTAATTGCATTTATCATGATACTATGATCAACTTTGAATTGACCTATAAAGGAAAAACCACTGTCAGTATTTTTATTGTACATTACACGTGTTGTATGACTTCAATCTTGTGCAGTCTTGCTTGTAATTCAAATCAGATGTTACCACATATTCAACTTTTGCTAGATCAAAAATGTTGGAATTGTAGGAATTAACTAATAACTTGTTACTCAACCTTTTCAAGGCCTACTTAAAAACTGTGGGTGAGTGATTAAACAAAGTGTTTATATAACTTTGGTTGTTACCTTGTTTTCAGCTTTTCTCCATTCTCAAGGTTGAATTGAGCACCCAAGAAATTCACCCTCTTCAAATCAGTTTAAATTTGAATGCTAAATTTTACATTTTAAAAACTTTACAAACTTCTTTATGATAATGTCAGTTTCCTACCATTACATTTCTGAAGACCATCAATCAACCATCCTTGGACAATCCAATATTGTCATTGCTCAAACATTCACTCAAATTCAAAAGCAAGTAAATTAAGCCTAATCCTAAATAACATCATCGTAGCTACTCATAGTGGCATCAAAGCAACCACACTTACCCCTCTTTATCCTTACAACTACTTTATGATACAACACCAACTTACAGCAGTATTTGATAATTCTAAAGTTTCCATCTGACAAGCTGGTTTGGCAGCCCACAGAGGGGCCACTGCTTATCAGGAATATTAATATAAAGAATATACAGGAAAATACTGACACCAAAAACTGAGTTACAACAAAGATAGAGATCTTAATAAAAAGGCCAAAGTTTTATTATTGGCAAACAACCAACAACTTAATTACAAATATATACATTTGTTGATTTGTAAGAACTGAAGAGTCACCATCTTGTAAGGAGTGAAATATTAAAAACATGTAAAAATTTTCCAGAGTGTGAGTATGTTGATATGCAAATGTGGTTAAATAAGTAGGCCAGTAAAAGGTGCATGGTAACCATATGCAAGTGGTAAGTCAATGGAAATGTATGTGTGTTATGGTCCTTGATAAATGGATAAATTAAACTCAAAAGAAATCACTTGAATGAAGTGTTTTGGGACTGGTAAGTAAAATCCAAAAATGGTGTAGTGCTGAATGAAGAAAATACCACACATGACATGTCATTACGTAAATTCAGAAATTCGTCAGGAGACCAAATCAAGATGCCTTGCTGTTAAGTAGAATTCACTATGGTGATGTGACAATGAAAAAGACACCAAAATGGTGTGGTTGCTAAGTAACCAAACATGATAGCATAGGCTATTATGATGGTGTTTCTGTGAACAAATGTTAAGAGAATTAACATGAAAACAATGAATAAATTAACAAAGCAACAAGAAAGAATTCAAACAAATTCAAACAAAACAGAGGACTGGGTCGCTCAACAGAAATGAATGGAATATTCTTGACCATCAAATCTGGGACGATGGTAAAGAAAAGAAAGGAAAATCAGACTTATGGCATCTTCCTGTTTTGTTAAAATTGAGAAACACTGATACATACATATCAAAACCATTGTCAGTCAGAGAGCTAATCCACTCTCAGTTGCTGAATTCTTCAGAACTTTCCCATCTGTTGCTGCTATCATAAATCCAACAAACTCTTTAATCAAGGAGAAAACCTTTTCTCTCTCTTTAAACTTGACTATATATTAGGTCTGATCAAAAAGTATTGGGGCTGGTGCTATAAAAAGAAACAACAATACATATCACTTCAGCATTTAATCTTCAAGGTAGTACCCTTCTCAAGCCACACACTTTATTCAGTGTTGTTTTCATTGATAGAAACATTCCTGGAAATCCTTTTTGAGGATAGCAAGCAGCTGCCATATCTCAATCTCTTGGATTTCCACAATGTCTTGAAATCTTGTTCCTTTCAAGTGAGATTTGATTTTTGAAAAGAAAGAAGTTGCAAAGGGTGAGATCTGAGGGATATGGTCACCTTGGAAATGTTGTGTTTGGCCCAAAAACTGCTGCACAAGCCATGGTCACTGATGGAATCTCTATGGTGTGATGAGATAACTACACTACACACTTTCCTTCCAAGCACTGTTATAAACAACAGAAGTGAGCAAGAATGTTATAACTTAGTGTGCATTCACAACAGAGTTCAAGGTCAATCTGTGCTAAGCGAGTTCACTCTGGAAATTATAGCTCCATTACCGTAGTAACAGATCTTATTAGATCTATCTATCTATCTATATATATATATATATATATATATATATATATATATAATAATTGAGTTACTTTAACTTATGTATGTGTGAAACAAAATAGTAAAAGGAACATAGAATATTAGGACACTCTATCAAAATGGAAAGCTAGAAATAAAAAGGATAAACAACAATATTCTAGGTGATTATGAAAATAGATGGCCAAGTAATAGGAGCTCTACAAGCAATGAATAGAGAATAATATATGCAGGCATAGACAAAAACAAAAACAGAGTAGAGAAAGATATGAGGAAATGTGTTCTTGTATACTGGCAAATTTTGGACAGAGATCTTTTCATAAAAATGAAAACCTTTCAATATAGACATAATAGTAGCATACACACAAAGCACGGCCAAAGAATTAGATAAGTTTTATAGCACACTAGATAATGCAGCAAAGAGTTAGTACAAATCGCAACAAGTCATCATAGTCATGGGAGATCTAAATGCTAAGAATTATGGCAGATATGGATTTAGAGGATTCAATGAACAAAGAAAAAATAGTTCCAGTGAAGTACAGTGAGTGATTAAATAATAACAAGTACCTGGTTTCAAGAACACACAAGATGTTTGTGGACACATAAAAGCCCAGCAGGACACACACACACACACACACACACACACACACACACACACACACACACACACACACACACACACACACACTCAATAAATGATTAAGAAATGCAGTTCATTCTAAAACTTACCTAAGTGCCAACTCATATATAAACTCATATAGAAATAAAAGAAATCTGAAGCAATGCCAAAAATATGGTACAAAAACTTCAGAATGACTCAATTTGCAAACAAATATATAATAGAATTAAGGACAAATATAAAAGCCTAAAAAAGATAAGAATTCATGATAGAACACCTCTCATGACACTGGCAAATACAATCATCCCAAAGAAAGAAAAAACAAGAAAAAACAAAGTGGCTGACAGAGGAAATTCTCAAGCTGATGACAAAAAAATAGCAAACAATGCCAATGAAGGGTACAATGTACAGGATGATAAACAAAACCAATAGGAATAAATGCAAGTAGACAAAAGATGTTTGCCTCAATGAGAAGTTTGCAGAACGGAGATGTAGCAGTAATGCATAAAATGATAAAATAATTAACAGGATGCATTTAAAAAGAAAAAAGAATGCTTATAATAAAAAATGAAGATGCACTTCAAAGATGGAATGAATACATTGAAGAACCATTCTATGACATGAGAGATGAGAAACCCTCAATCAATAATGTTGTGGATTCCGGGAAGAAATCTGGTCTCAAATGAATGACAAATGCAGGAATGAAATATAGCAAATAAATGTATTGATGTAATACGGTTAGTAGATCCAGAAATGCGGTTAGTAGCAATAATAACATATATACAGTCTGGGAAATTCAGTATCGAAGTAGGACTTCCTTCTGAGTCTATGTGCTCGCAACTGTGATTCCTACAAAACGGTTACCTCACACTCTCACTCTCTTACTTCCTCACCCCCGGGTATTCACCGGCAGCAGTACAAGTACACATTGGGCGAGTCCACTTGTATAAAAAGGGGTGGACCCCTTAACAAATAAAAACATGGAAGGACTGGCAATATTAAATTATTAAGTAAGATCAGCATTGATAACAGAAATAGAGCAGCAGCAGGATCACATGATGTCAGTCTTCCAGTTTCAGCACCAACAAGACAACTGAAATAATAATTGGTGACATATCAAAAAACCTAAGTAAATCTATCTTTGCAGTGATGCCAAAGAAGTCTGGTACAAATTAATGTTAGCTCCACTGGACAATCAGCTTAATCAATCAGCTACATAACTTAAAATTTTAAAGACCCAAGCTTGTAACAGAATTGGACCAGAAATAGCGCAAGAATAACGTGGCTTTGTTCAAGACACTGGAACAAGAAATGCTATTGTCATTATTAGAATACTATCAGAGTGAGTTTTACAAATACAAAAATGTAGATTATGCAAAAGCATTTGATAACGTACAAAATTGAAACCTATGTCAACTGCTAGGCAAACCTGATTTATATGAGAAATATATTAGGATAATCTGCAACATTTACTGGGAACAAATTGTCTGCATGCAGATAAGAAATGTGTTAGTCAAAAATAGAACACAGGGTAAGACAAGGATGTGTTTTCTCACAGGATTTATTTAATCTCTACAGTGAGATGAGCCTAACAAAACTAGAAAACCTACCAGGATTTACTATTGATGTCCATAATCTTCAGGACATAGGTGATCATGACTCTCCACAACTTCCTATCCCTCGTAGTCCCTAACAGCATTTCTACCTTTGTCAAAAGTTCCATCCCCTATTCTGCCATCAATTCACACAAGCTCATTAGGTAGGTGGCCAACTGCCTTCCTCTATCTCTCTTGCTCTCAATATGCCCTCGTTATGAATCTGATTATAAGTGTTGTTTTTGTTAACATTTTTTAAAGACTTTCTCATTGTTTACTCACTCTGCCCATGTAATTCTCAGTATCCTTTTATGGAACCACATTTCTTTTGCCTCTAATTTCATCTCTGGTGAGCATTCACTGCCATACAAGAAGATTAATATCACATGATATAGAACGGAGTACATAAAATTACACAATGAAATAAGGACCAAATGCAGGCAAGATAAAGAAGAGTGGTTAAACAAAAAATGTGCAGAAATAGAGAAACTGAGTACCACCAACAAGGGCAATATGCACAAGCAAATAAAGCAACTAACAGGACAGAAGACATGCTCTTCTACAGTCTGTTTAAAATCAAAGGATGGAACGCTCATATTAGAGAAGGAAAAAATTCTTCAATGCTGAAGTGAGTATATTGGAGAACTCTTCCACGATGAAAGGGAACAACCAGCAATACACAGAACTACCGATGGACCTGGAATTCCGAAAACCGAAGTAAAAGCTGCACTGGCCAAATTGAACAAGGCAGAATTGTAGCAGAAATACTGACAGCCTTAGATGACTTTGGCATAGACAAGATCACCAAAATAATAAATGAAATCTACAACAGTGGGGATATACCGGAAGACCTCAGCAGATCTATCTTCATAGCTATGCCTAAGAAACCAGGTGCAAACGAATGTGAACTCCACTGAACAATAAATCTAATGAGCCACATGACAAAATATCATCTGTATTCTGATGAATAGAGCACACAGCAGAATCAGGTCAAAGATAGGACAAGAACAGTGCGAGTTCATTAAAGAAACCAGAACAAGGAACATGATATTCATGCTCAGAATGTTATCAAAAAGAGTGATACAAATGCAGAAAGACGTGTACCTATGTTTCATAGACTACGCAAAGGCCTTCAACAAAGTATGCCATAAGGATTTGCTGGAACTGCTCAGCAACCTTGATATATTTGGTAAAGATATCAAAATAATCAAGGACCTATATTGGCAGCAAACAGCATGCATACACATAGGAAATGAGTTCAGTGAATATACAAAAATAGAAAGGGGCATAAGGCAAGGATGCGTCTTCTCACCCAACCTGTTCAACGTATACAGTGAGACAATTCTGAGAGAATTAGAAACCCTACCAGGATTTAGCATTGGCAGCCACATTCTTAACAACATAAGATATGCAGAAGACACAGTACTGATAGCAGACACAGAAATGAAAATCTCCTACAGAAGGTAGTGCAAGAGAGTGAGAAGAAAGGACTAAGCATAAACTACAAGAAGAGAGAATGCATGTTCATCAGTAAGACCCTGAAATGTGATTTGCAGGTCAGGAACACTAGAATCAAGCAGATGCAGAAGTCTAAATAACTAGGAAGCTATTTGACAGAGGACGTTAAGTGCAACACTGAGATCCATAGACTTATTGGGATGGCCAAGGACGCATTCCAAAAGCTGGGCAGAGTATTGGGAGACAAGAGGATTTCTTTGGTAACAAAGAAAAGAAAACTGAGCTATTACATGACATCTGTCCTTCTTTACAGCAGCAAATGTTGGACGATTTTCTCAAAGATGAAGAAGAGACTCGAGGCAACAGAGATGTGGATGCTAAGGATATCATGGACCGAGTGTGTGAACAACGATGAGGTCTTAGAAAGGATGCAAACAAGGAGGAGGCTTATACTTAACATCAGGAAGAGACAGCTGAAGTTTCTGGGACACATAATGAGGAAGGAGGGCCTGAATAATCTGATAGACATGGGGTCAAATTGAGGGAAAGAGAGACAAGGGAAAACAAGGCATGGCATACCTAGGGGGCTGAAGCAAGTGGATGACAGAACATGGTCTGGGAGACGTGGCAGAGGAAAGGAATTTGTTGAGAGCTGCAAGGGATAGAGGGAGGTGGAGAGCCATGATCGCTTACATCCTGAAAGGACATGGCACATGAAAAGAAAAAAAGAGTCTCCAGCTCCATTAAAATAGCCTTGCTGGAGAGGCTGAACAGATCTAGAAAGAAAACATACCCTTGTCTTACACCTCTTTCTTTTTTTGTGTAGCTACATTTTCTATCTGCATGCAAACGGTTTTCTCCTAGTATAAGTTCTGGATTATTCTAACATTCTTTCTGAGTAGATTGAGTTTTCCTAACAGTTCAAATAGACCTTTGTGCCATACTTTGTCAAAAGTGTAATCTGTAAAAACATAAGTGTACATACTTCCACATTAGTATTGCTCTCTTTGAATTGTCACATTGTTAAAAGTAAATAAATAAATAAAAAACATTGTTCTGATCCACTTCTCATGCTAAGGAAGCTTAACATAATAAGAATTATTTTTGAATTTCAAACTCTTTTATTTTCTATCATAATCACTAATCAATTCTTGCTTTTCAGTTAAACCTAAGGATTCACCAGTAGCATCATATCTGTTTTGTTCTAGAGCCTGTCAAAGTAATTATGCTTAGATTTCACAGTAAAATTAATATGAGATGATGGACAAGCTGAATATTGAGATAACACAATGTTATAAATCTTTCTTTCTATGTGCCTTAACAGGAGTCATTTAAGAAGGGTACAAAGATGCAAACTGTTTCCCAAAAGAATTATTACTGATATGATTAATTATTAGAAATTTATTTATTGTCTATTTCTGTGTGTGTGCTGCACTCTTTGTCTTTTAATGGCCAATGATTTCACAACTAATATTATCCACTCCCAGACTAATTATTTCCTTCTCTTACACTCTTTATAATTTTTTCAACAAAGCGTTTATTTTATTCCTTTCTCCATCTCAGTCATTGTATCCCTGTAAGTTGATAAAATTTGCAGCCAACCATTCTCTACTCAAATATATATATATATATATATATATATTCATAAACATGTGACCAAAAAGGTTGCTCACCATAAGCCTCACTTCCATGTCCCATGACCATCCCAACACCATCACCACCTCAGCTGTCGACTACTAAGTAATGACATATCCTTTAATTTTTCCCCCTCTCTCATTTGTCATCATACTAGTCAGACGAACCATTTCTTTCTACAGTCATACAATGAAGCCATTCCCAGATATACTGAAGGGTGATAGAATTTCATTTTTTTTTACATTTTTTTTTTTACATTTTTAAGATCTAAATTTCCTGCTTTTTTCACATCATAGAACAACACTTTACTAATTTCAGTTTATGTCAGCATATTTTTGCAAGTTTAAAATAAAAGTTTTATGTTTTTTCTATATATGCCTTCATACAAATATCCTACAGTAATTTTTTGTGTTTGTATGCTTGACTAATGTTTACAGGGCACACAGGCCTAAACGTAGAGTAGACAATGACTGAATAAAACGTTTGACAAAAAGGAGTAATCCTAAAACAGTGATGTAATCTCATCACAATATTTTGAGAAGTACACTTCAGGCCTTATTGAACAATTGGATCACTCTAATTTAACTATTGTTCCTATTTATGCTTAATTGTAATTTAGTTGAATATAATTGCTTATTAAAGGCAGATCTAGCACAATAATAGGCAAGGTTATCTTATTTAAATTATTATTTATCTTTAGGTTTTTTTTTTTAATTCATTCTACACTACCATGATTATCAGCTCTCTGCATGTGTATATTAATTTCATTTAATCACTTGTTTTATTAAATTCATTTCTCTTCAGGATCATGTAACCTAATAAACATTGGTCATTTCTTTTTGGATTTTGATAATGTACTTTGTCTGATACAAGAGCAAATTTTTTTATTTTTATTTTATTTATTTTTTGTCATTTTGGTCTACTTGCTGGCATCTAGATTCAAAGCAAGTATTTTCTCCCCGTGATAACTTGAAAACTTATAAACTCTTTGAAACCCAAGCAGCAAATTCTCCATTACTTTTTTAAGAATGGGATTCTAGTGAAAGGTCAAAATCTTTATTTATTTTAAATGTAATTCACTGAAACAAAGTGCTACCAAGAAAGAACAAAAGAATAAACATTTTAATTTTATCAATGTATTATCTTAACATTAACCATTAACCTGTGATATGGGAGGACTTAACAGAGTCATATTCACAGGCAAAAGGATATAATTTGTGAAGTTTTTATTACAGGAAATAACTTGAATTTTTTATTTTATTTTTTCATTTTTTTGTCAAGTTGAAAAAATGACTTAAACTTATTTTAACCAAAACATAAAATAACTTTGGTCCCATCAGTACCACTCAAACATTCATTTTCTTCTAAATTTGTAGATTTTATATGTAAATACCAGATGTTCAATTATAATTCATTGTCTATTCTATAATAAAAGGCATTCCTCTGTATATGTGTCCAGTTTAAATAACAATACTTAGACCTTTAAAACTATATATTCTCATTCAGCATGTTCCAAGTAAGGTCTATATATTTTAGTGAAGTTGTTTGTAAATTAAGCATATAGAGAAAATGTTTAAAAATATATTTTAAAAAATTCTGATATCTTAGCATTTCTAATTTAAATCTGAAGTCACTCAATTACTTTAAATAATACAAAAACATTTATAATATATACTTCTATCAAATAGAAACTAGAAACACTTTAATTTATAACTATTTTTTAGGAAGGACAATATATTTTGAAGGGTTCATATATGTTTGTAAAAAATATTTTGCTATTTTTTTATGGGTCCCAATTGCATCACATGTGAATGATTTCTCAATAAGTGCCTCCTTTGTCTTCCTTTCATATTCACCGCTTTTTAATTTTGCAAACTGTTCAGTTCTAGTGTTTGATCCTAGTGCTATTTTGCTCAATCTGAAAACTTGTTCCAACCTGCAGTGTTGCCACCATTTTCTTTTTCCTTCTTTTTCTTAACACAGGATAAATGAACACTGAAAAATACTTTTCTACTGTGTCTTCAGTTTCTAATTTTGGGAAAAGAAGACTCTGCAAACCTTTCCATATATAGAGACATGGTAGATGTAAATAGACACTATTATTTTACTTAGGTTTGACATTTATAATTATACAGTTTAACAATTACTCAGTTTATTGTAGAAATGAAAGCAGTATAACCACACAACCACTTCACGATGTTTCTCTCTGTAAGAAAACAAGAAATGTGAGATTGTTAAAGGGAACTTATTGTTGGTCAGTTCAAAGGCAGAATGAGTTAACATCAATTCATATTAAGAATATGAATTGAATTAGGAACTACATAATTATGCAAATTATACACTGATTTATTAAAAATTGTGCCCTCATCTTGGCTGTTATAGCCACAATGTTTTCACTCTTATATTCTCTGGCCTTCTTTAAATAACTATCATATTTGTTTGTTATTTGAGGATTTTGAACTATGCTGTTTATTCAATCCTTGGAGGTAGAATTTTCTCATGCACTGCCCATGCTAGAGGATATTGTATAGCAGTTAAACATCAATTTAATCTATAACACTAATTCTTCATCTAAAAAATTCAGACAGAAATTATCACATGATTATACAATTTACTAATGAAGGAAAAGAAACTTGTTCAGGTTGACCTGGGCTATCAAAAATGTGCTGTTGAGCATGAGACAGGAAACTTAAAAAATCCTCCAAAGCCAAGAAGCCAATGTGGTAGGGTGTGTCGAAATCAGCCTGAGAACATCATCTTCATCACATGGCCTATTATAGTAGAACAGCTAGAAGAAATCTATTTTGTAATCAATTAATATTCAGCCAAGAAAGCTGTGGGTAAATGAGACAGTGGACAAACACTTGTAATTTGGACACACTATCATCTCTTAAGATAATCTTTCATTTACTCAATTAACAAAATAAATTGGAGAATATCTAACCAGGAATATTGTTTCAACTGACTGCTATCTACTATCAAACACAGTAGATTCTTGGTAATGGTATGGGATCAGTTTAGAACATTGGTCATTCAAATCTTCTGGAGCAGATGAGAGATTTTGATTCAGAAAAATGGATTCTCCATTCCAAAGGGGTGACATCATCCAATATTTACTGATAGTTATTTGATTTGATAGTTATCACTGATTTGAATAAAAACAACACACCTTTTATAGAAGATTGATACAAAAAAAAACTTGAGAATGGTAAGTTCCAAAATATATTACTTTTGGGTTTGTAATAATTGAACCTCTCCTCACCACTTATTAATTTTTAAAAATTCTAACCTCTCTGCATATTTATTTCCATGGAAACTTTCTAGAAAAAAATTCAGTTCTAAGAAAATTATCATTCAAAATTGTGAAACTGATTTGATACAGATAATAAAAATTCAAACTATAATTCATTCAGTTCTACAAATTGATTCAAATCATAACAAATCAAAGTAATATTCATAGTAATGTGCTATATTTCCTTGTTATTTTTAAAATAATTTAAAAAATATGACCGAGAAAAGAACATTTAGAGTGCTTGATAAGTATGTAACTTTAACATTATCCAGGCCTTTTTGCAATCAGTTCATTTACAAAAATGCATGATGATCTGTGAAGAAAAGAATAACAAATAAAGGAAATTAGAAATATGATTTTTAAGGTTTATATTAATTTGTGTTAAAAATGTTAATATAGAAGAAAAACTCCTCTTTTTAAATATTTTTCTCTGTTTTCATAGCATTCTTTCTTTGAAATAAACTAAATTCTAGATTAATCCTTATCACTTACTCAAAATTTTCCAACTCCATTACTTATTCAAAAGCTTACATTCATTTGTTTGTAAAAAAATTTCCACCCCTCACTACTTATTCCAAACCCATTTGTATTCAAGACCAAAGTGTAAGTGATTTCCATAGCTCATTTAGTTACTAGACATGTGTTGTATTGAACATATCTAGGCTATTTCCAGAGAACCTTTGACAAAGAAGATTTGCTTCATCATTTGAATACATCTTATACACGAAAAGATAGCAGACCATATAAATTTGATATTTGAAAGAATAAAAATTTTAATCTCAGCTCACTTGTTCACAAAATTTTAATTTACGTAAAAAATATTTTGTTACAAGCAAAGAAAAGAATACTGAACTGTTATGTAAATATCAGTCCTCCTATAAGACAGATGAACAAGTGACTTGAAGCACCAGGTATGTGGTTATACAGAAGGATACTGAGAATACCATGAACTGAAGATGTGAGCAATGATATAGTTTTAGAGTAAATGGAAACAAAAAAGACACTTATACTTAACATCAGAAAAAGATAATTGAAATTTCTAGGGTACATAATGGGGAAAGAGGGCTTGGAAAATCTGATACTCTCAGGACAGTTAAACGCAAGAGGGACAGAGGAAATCAATGCATAACCTTACCTAGTGAGCTTGAGTAAATGAATGGTAGAGCACGGTTTAGGAGAGATAACAAAATTTATTAAAAATTACTAAGGAGAGGAAATTGTGAAGAGTCATGATTGCCAATGCCATGAAGAGACATGGAACATAGAAGAAATATGAATAATGACACCTGCTTAAAAATGGACATATCTGTTAATTGTTTTGTGTGTCCCTTCTTTTGATGTTTTCAGCACTTCATGCTCCTTTCTGAACACTCTTTATCTTTGTTAAACTTATTTTTCTATCCATTTCTTCAAAGTTGTCAAGTAGATTACTAACTGCTTTCCTCTGCTTCTCTTGCCTTTCATGTGTCTTGTAAGTGTTAATTTTTCCAAGTCTTTCTTCCTCATACTGTTCCCAAAATTTCAAATGTCTTTTCAGATTGTTAACAGCAGTTTCTTTGCATTTCCTATTCTTAAATTTTCCTTATTTGTCATATGCTTTATCCTTTATCAATTGTCATATCCTTTATCATCTTATCGATATTTGTTCCGCTGATTTGAGTTTTTCTTCATTTGTGATTGAATTGTTCAGCATTCATTGTCATATACAATAACAGAAATTATATAGCAGTCTTTTTTTGTTTCCTATTTTTCTAGCTTTTAATATCATGCTCAGTTTCTGAAAAGCATCTTTCACTATCTGCTTCTGGATTACTGTGTCACATTTTCTCTCATCTGCTACTACGCTATACGGTTGAATTCCTGCATCTGCTTGATTTGGGCATCCTAAGTTCTAAATTCACACATTTGACTGAATCTTTTGGTCACAGTCATACATTCCCTCCACTTACATTTGGTTTGTTAATTATGGGCAATCATGACTCTCCTTAACTTCCTCTCTTTTGTTGCTTTCAGAAAAATTTTCTCTTTTATGACCCCTCTTTTTTTTTTGGTACATATTCTCTCATCAATTTCTACTAACTTTTATAGTAGGTGTCTCACTGTTCTCTTTTGCCTGTCTTTAATGTCTCTTTTTGACTGTTACCAGTAGTTTCTTTGTAGTTTCTATTCCCTTTAGAATTTCCTTATTTACTGCATGCTCCATTCATGGTATTCAAAACATTCATCATCAGTAGAACCACACCAGAGTTGTCTTTTTTTTTTACACGTGAAGAAATTATTTTGCTTTCATTGCTATATGGGAGGGACAACATCACATAGCAGTCTAACACATTTTTTTTTTTATTTCTAAATCTATTTTTCTACCTTACTCATTTTCTTAAATGTGTCTTTTACTATTTCTATTATTATTATTTCAATGTCATACTTACCATTGCATGTTATTACAAATCTTGGATTCTTGAATTTATGCTCTCATTTAATTTTAATGTCCCTGGTGTATACCTAACATCTTCTGCTGTACATTTTGTTCACCACCATGCATTCAAGTCTTACAATGAATGGTCAGTCTTTTCTTCATGTTTTGCTACCATCAACATCTCATGTCAAGAGATAATAATACTGGAATGTCTTCTAATTTTTTTAGAATCAATAAATCCAGTGAAAAATACACCCTTGTTATACTCATCTTTGAATTTTGGTGTACTAACTCTATTCATTTTCTGTTTGCATTGGATAAGAAACCCATCCTGTGATATCACAGTTTGCATAAATATCTAATCACATAAATCAAATATGAAAGCTAAAAAATTCCATTTAAAGGAAGAGTTTCAGTAAATGTTATTCATCTTGGCTAAATTTAATGTAATTTTTCACTCTTATTTGTCACAAGGAATAGAAGTGACAAAGGGAAAATGATTTTTTGTGATACCAGCTGCCAACCACAGCAATTCAGACATAGCAAGCTTTTTGAAATTGGCCAGTTGAACAGGAGGAAAGAAAAATGGCTCTATGTAAACATACAATGGGTCCCTCTTTTAGCTTTTTACCAAATGGACAATTAACCCCACATTGCATCTTTATTCTTGTTTGTGTTGGTGTGCATAAAAACTGAAAGTTTCACTGTACATTCATAAAGGAAACGAAAAGTGAAATTAATGTTGTAGTGAAAAATGAAGACTCAAATCCTGTTCTGAATATATTTAATTGTTTATTCAGGGATTCATTTGCACAGTCTGGTGCATGGCAGATGTAGGTGACATTTGGGATAACTTCTGAAACTTTCAAGACAGATCAGCATTTCCTTTCAACCATCAAGAATCCTGACTCTTTATCACAATATGCGTCTTTGGAACACTTTCTCGAGGGACAGCCTCCAACAGACAGCCTAGAACTCCCCTCACTTCTGTAACCATTTATATAAGTCTTTGATCATAAATTGTAACTTCAGACCAAGTAGCACTTATTTTCAAAAATTTTCATTTATTTATCTATTATTCTATTTCCTTTTTGTTAAATGGGTGGTTGCTTTGAAAATTCTTTAAGTAGTTAAGACTGAGATAAAAAACATTTACCATCCTCTTCTAGGTAGGTGTTCTTATTGCAACTGAATTCCATCTTGTCCCATCACAGTTATATATACCAAGTTCATACCATTTATGATGGTCCAAGGAGTTGTGAGTAACAAAGGCTATATCATATCACCCAACTTCTTCTCACTGGGCATCAGGGTCAATGCTACCATTTACATCAAGGTGCTGGAAATGATAGTCAAATTTTGGATCAGGGTTCCAGCATGACTTTGCTCCATCTTACATGACCCAAATAGTCTAGAAGTGGCTGGCTGAGAATTTTTATGATTGTGTCACTCCCAGCATTTGACCACATTTTTCTCCCTATTTGAATCCCCTGGAGTCTGAAGTTTTGTTAAGTAGGAAACCAACCAGCAGCCTCACAATATCAAAATGAGAATCTTTCTTTTCAAGGTGAGCAAATATCAGTTTTGCAAAATGCACATTCTCTTGAATGAATATAGTCTTTAGCTTAAAGCTTGTTTGTTGTGACATATATTACTCAAAAAACATCTTATCCAAGAAATTATAATAATTCTCTGCATCCCCATCAATTTTTAAGTAACCTATAATTAACTGCCAACAACACTAGCCCAGAACATTACTCCATCTACTCTATGTCATCTTCTAATTTATGTTGGTTTACTATTTCCATGAAGAACTCATCATCTAAACCACCCAGCAGGTCAATTCAATGTTGCTGTATTTTCATCACTAAAAAATTACTAAGTTGAGAAATCACTTTTTATGCACTTCTTCAACTTACTTTGACATTTTTCTTTGTGATGTTTACATAAAGATGATGATTTGGTTACTTTTCTGGATTTAGCCAAACTTATTAATATGCTGCACCTTTTCTCTCTGAACTTCTTTATATATATATATATATATATATATATATATATATATATATATATATATATATATAAAAAGATCTACCTATGATCTCCTACCAAATGTGACTAACCTCAAGCTGTGGGAGTACATTGACACTGATGTATGTGCATTATGTCAAAGTGATCATGGTACTTTACATCATGTGCTCATAATTACTGCAGATGTACATGTGGCATCATAACAAGGTGCTGGAAGTGTTTATAGATTTAGTGCACAGTGTCAAGCAGCCAACAAACAGCTTGTGATGGTCAGAGAACCTAAGATCCATTTTCACAAGGAAATTGAACGCCATGTATGTAAGACCCAAATAACTCCCAACATTATACTACTGGGTGGAGCTGATGATTGGAGGTTGTTAGTTGATCTTAGAACACCTCTGCAATTTCTGGTATGCATCATTCAGACAGGTGCATATCCTGACATTATAGCATGGTCTGATTCAAAGAACTAATGGTTCCATGAAAGGAGAACAGGGAGGAGGGGGTGAAAGAAAAAATGCTATGAATCACTGCAACCTAACTGTGTGGAACAGTGGTGGACATGTCATGTACTATCTATTGAGGTTGCCTGGATTACTCTGAGAAAATGACTTTAGGAATAAAGCTAACAATATGGTTGAAACAAATAAACAAAAATTAAGTAAAATTTGTCAAGAATATATGTAATAACAATATTGTAATAATTCAATAAGACAAAGACACAAATAAGTTAAAGATTGGAAAAAGAATAAGACAAAGGAATATGGTTTTACCTAAATTATTTACAGCATAACTTGAAGGTATCTTGTGGAAAATTAACTAAAAAGTAATGGGGGTAAACATAAACAGAGAATACTTAAACAATCTACAATTTACTGATGACCTTTTACTAATGTCAGAATCATTAGATGAATTACAAAAATGCAAAATGACATGAATACAGAAAGTCTTGAGGCTTAAAATAAACAGAAATAAAACAAAAGAAACGTTTAATTATAATGTTCAAAAAATATCATAAAAATAGAGGTTGAAAAACTGAAAGATATCCAGAAATATATCTACAGACAACAGGTGAAAACATTAAAGAAAGCTCTTTAAAATGAAATAAAACAACACATAATGTTTGTTTTGAAAGCATTTAATGAAAATAGAGATTTAATGAAAAGTAACCAGCCATTATGTATACAATGAAAACAAGATACGGAAGTCTGCTGATAAAAGAATATCACTGTCACGGTTGTCACAGAGGAAATTGAGAAAGGCCTTTCTTCATCAGTGAACTCATTATGGTTGATGATGATAAGTTTTATCTCTCTGATATATTTTTGCAATAATATATATATCTCATGACCATTTATATACATATACAAATTTTGCTAAATTCAATTGACAATGTTTTCCTGTTTAATTTTCTATTGTATTTTCTAATTTTTAATAAGTTGGTATACTTCAGATGATTCAAAATTATGGATAACCTGTCCAAAGTTCATGTTTTGTTTTGTTTTTGTTCAAGTACTTTTGATATAAAAAAAACCTTGGTGTTGTTATTATAGTAGACAGGGTTTTGTTAGCTATATTCTAGCATTTTTTGAATGCTACAATTCAAATTAATCAAAATATATGTACATTTTATAAGTGAATGTATGTGTAAAATGGTTACAGTGAGCTAGACTATGCTGAAAAATGTATATTTGGATTAATCTGGGAATTCTGAGTTTCATTGAAATTAAATAGTTAATTACCTATTCTCTAACTTATTGATGTATAAACACTGAAATTGAACAACTACACTCTCATACATGTTTGTCTGAGGAGGTGCTGAAAAGTTCTGTCTGACCAAGAAGAGATTTCTAAACAAATTCTGATGCTTGGTCATTTGGTCAGATTCCAAACAGTGGGTTAAACCAAAAACTTTTCACTACCTTCTTGTATTTGCATATAAAAATATTCTTAAGCATATTTATTTCTCTATATATGCAAATGCTTTTTCTGTGAGAAAATCTTAAAACATCAAAAATGAAAATAATTTCAAAGAACAACCTAACTGTTGATAACTAAGCAAGAAAGTATAGTTGATTTTGTAAATATTTGGATGTTTATTACATCATCTTCAGAACATCTAATGCTGTCAAAAACATGAAAATATTAACAAAGTTAGGCACACTTTCTTGTTTGTTAATGAAAGAGTTATTTCTTACCAGTTCTTTAGGGTTACTTTCATCCTTTACAGACTTAACCTATGCATGCACTATTCAAGTAAGTAAAGCCTTGACAAGTGCACTTTCATACTTATATTTGTTTGCATGATATATTTGTACATATATACACATAAGCAATAAAATGAATGGTATAATGAATATTATATAATAACAAGAATAGCAATTAACATCTTCAGTAATTACTCAAGTATTTTCTTTTGTACTCTCAGCAAAATTGAACTACTATTCTTTGCTTGCTTGTTATGCTCATTTAATCTTTTTTGACTGAGAAATATTGAAATTTATTTCATTAAGTTAATCTGATATTTTTCTTATTTATTTTATATATGGCTAAAACTTTTACCAGTTTTTACAGAATGATTGAATTTGAACATTGGTTCATTTCTTTTATAAGTTTTAACAGATTTTCATCATAAATCATTAGCCTAATCTCTTGATTAACAATTTTGATAAATTATCAATTTTATATTGTAAATTGTTTGCAATGCTTTTAAAAACTAATTTCCCAGAATATTTAATAATTTTTTTACCTCATCCTAAATTGTTTTTTCAGTACACATTTACCAAAAATCATCAGCAATATATTCTTGAGTCAATTAAAAAATGTTTTAAGTTAGTTTGCAAAGTAAACAAAATTCAGAAACAACTTTAAGAAATTTTTTAATAAAGTGACAAATACTTATCACAAAAATCCGCGATTTTAATCATCCTTATATGATAAATAATACTAATTGTTTTAACAGATATTAAAAAGATTATGGTTTCATATTTTAACAAATCACTGGTTAAATGATATTTAAAATTTTAATACTTCTTTAAATTCATTGTAAAAAGATTAAAATGATTTTAGAAATAAATCCTCTTCAATTTATGTTCATTCTGTGACAAATCATTACATTGTCAACAGCTTTGTCCCCATCTAATGCTCTTTATTTTCAAAGCACATATTTCCTAACTCCAACTCTAATTAATTCTTGTTCCCTCACAAATTATAAGAATAATCTGATAAATAAGTAGGAGAATTTGTTGACATAGAAATTTTCACAAGTCTAACTTAATAAATTCCATAGCTTTAATCAAAGTGGGGATAAATTTAATGCGATATTTTCTCTTCATACATAAAATAAGCTTGCTTTTACTATTGTCACTAAATTTCTAATATCCTAATCTGATTTGTCAAAGGATAATAAAAAAAATATCTACAAAGCTTTAGTGTCAGTATGTATGTTGACAAGTTCCAATGGTGTCCTCAAGTGATTAATACTGTTCCCAGATGAAATGCTTAATTCAGCTTATTGGCCAAATGATAATGGTCATCTTTTAAGATATTTTAGACAATATACTTTTCATTTACTATATTCTGCTGCAATGCCTTATATGTGAAAAGTGTATTAATATATATATATATATATATATATATATATATATATATATATATCGTAAGTATATATATATATATATATATATATTAGACATCCTCAGTAGAATTATTGATCCTAATCAAGTAGGTCTTTACAGAGATGATGGATTTATTTTTATCCCAAATAGTAATGATCCTCTATCTTCTAGAATAAAGAAAATGATTATAACAGCTTTCCAATTTCTGGGTTTTAAAATTGAAATCTCATCTAACCTTAAAATAGTTAATTTCTTAGATATCACTCTCAAACTCACTAACAACACATTCAAACCATTTTAAAAGAAGACCAAAACATCCATTTATATTAATGTCAACTCCAATCACCCTAAGTCAATAATTAGTCAAATCCCTAACAGTGTAAGCACTAGAATTAATAAATTATCATCTAACAGAAAAATCTTCACTGAGAATAAAATAACTTATAATGAAGCCCTCAAAAAAAGTAATTTACTAAGTAAGTTACTAGGAAACTTTGAAAAACAATTCAACTAATAAAACCAAAAACAGAAAAAGAAAGACAATATGGTGTAACCAACCATTTTGTAAATTATTTAATATTATTATTGGCAGATATGTTTTTAAATTTAATAAACAAACATTCCGATCATAACAACCCTTTAAAAAATTTTTCAAAAGAAAATTTCTAAAATTCAGTTATTCCTGCACTAGTAATATACACAGTATCATTAATTCACACAATAACTTTTTATTAAAAAAAATTTATGACAATGAAACACAGGAAAATAGGCCTCCTTGTAATTGTAAAGCCGGAACTAACTGCCCAGTTGGAGGTATTTGTACTTCTGAAAATGTAGTATATGAAGCTACTATTTTTCTGGAGGAAAATATCAGTCAGAAGAAAGTATACATAGGAATATCCACTGGGAGTTGGAAACAAAGATTTTACAATCACTGGCATTTCTTCACCAATGCATCTAAGATATCAAACTGCTCTATCCAAACATTACTGGAATCTTAAAGATGGAAGCTTAACCCCACAAATCAAATGGAGGATCATCTGTCACTCACTGACTCCCAACAACTTCAAGGACAGATGCAATCTATGCATAAAAGAGAAAATCATTAAGTATAGAAATGCTGATGAATTATTGAAACAAAGGAACAAACTTATCTTCTAATGTAGACACAAGAACTGATTTAAAATTCCCTAATAACATTAATTTTGAAAAATTTATACTTGAAGTGTTGGCTATGATTTTTGTATACTAACATGTATACATGCATGCATTCATGTTTTTCTGTATATGATCATTTATGTGGCTATCTTGCCTACATCGGTTATAATCTTAAATTATGTGTTAATTTTATTTTCTTATCTATATTCTTCTTCTTCTTCTTCTCCTTCTTATCAACATATATGTATATGTGTATGCGTATGTATATGTGTTTATGCATGGATGGATGTGTATGTATATATATATGTGTGTGTATATATGTGTATGTGTATATATATATACATGTATATATATATATATATATATATATATATATATATATATATATATATATATATAATATATATATATATATATATATATGAAAGAAAGAGACAAAGTCTGACAATTATTTTTTAAGACATTTTTTTATGTTTATATGTTCTTTTTATAGATACAAATATTTAAGTAAATGCTCTGTTTTAATAAACAGTACTAACAACATATACCAGCATGAATGTCTGAGAAATTTTCATAGAAAATATGCGTCCTTTGACAGGAATCGAACCTGTATCCTATACAGGACCAGCATATAGCCTGACAACCAGTTGGGCAATAAAGGAGCATTTGGTTAGCAAGGTCGATTTTACTGTTTTTAAACACAATTCTCCATGATTCTCTCTCATGCATTCATATCTGCTCAATGCGTATCCAAATGTAAACAAATGACATCACACATTATGAAATGGACAAAGTCTAACAATTACTTTTTAAGACATTTTTTATGTTTATATTTTCTTTTTAAATGTTGTTAATACTGTTTATTATAAACAGAGCATTTACTTAAATATTTGTATCTATAAAAAGAACATATAAATATAAAAAAATGTCTTAAAAAAATTGTTTGACTTTGTCCATTTCATATATATATATATATATATATATATATATATATATATATATATATATATATATATATATACATATATATATATATATATATATATATATATATATATATATATTTGCATACTTTAGGTTTCTTAGTTACTTAAATTGGTTCTTTATTTATCTCTTTATTAATTTAATTATTTTTTGAAGTGTATTTTTATAAATTTTTTATTTTTATAAAATTTCATTTTTATTTAAATTACTTAATTTTTTTATGTTATTTCAATATATAGATGTCAAATATTATTAATATTAGTATCATTATGGTCAATATTTTTATTATTATTATTATTATTATTAGTACCAATTTGTAATTGTGATGGTTATAATGGGATGATGATGGCTTTGCTGCTTAAAATGAGTAGACAATTTCAATGTATCTATTTTGAATATGATCACTCCCTTCCTTGACTCTGTTTTTTAACTTGCCAGGTCCCAGAAGAAAAAGTCTGGGTCACCCTGTCTCCATCTCTCCTTTCTTTCTCTCTCTCACTTTCTTTTCCTCTCCCTCCTCATGTCTGTTGCTCTTTCTCTTCCCCCAAAAAACCTTCTATTGAAATTTTTGTCTTTCTTCCCTTTTTTCTTTCTCCCTTTTAACACTAAAAGTTTTTCCTTTTTCTTTTTTCTCTCTCCTTTTTCTCCTTATTTCCTTTTCCTTGTATCTGAATAAATTGAACTCCATTTATTAATGTAAAACTGATCTGAAGAGATGGACATGAGGTCCATGAAATAAATTTATTACCTGACCTGATGGATTTTTAAGAATTCTGTATTCATTATATATATATATATATATATATATATATATATATATATATATTTATATATATATAATTTTTTCTATCAATTTTCCAAAAAAAATTGATTTGTGGACACTAAAACAAAAATAAACAAACATAGTATGTCTAAATTATTTAATCAAACCTGTTTGAATGAAATTATACTGCCTAAATATGCAAATTTTAAACTCCATGAGTTGGGCTAGAGACAGTGGAGAGTCGAGTTGGAGACTCAAGAAGGAGAGAAAGTGACATCAGAGATTGGAACAAAGCATCTGCTAACATGTGCTATTGATATAAGTACCGCTGCTTCTGCTACCATGAATATTACTACTACTGTTACTACTGCTAAGGAAGAACACCACTATAAACTTTAAGCCGCACACAAAAATCTTATTCCCTCATCGCAAGAGTTGTATATCGTTCTGAGATAATTTAACAACAAGTTAATCATAACATCCTCTCTCTCTGTCCAGAATTCAGTGTATGCGTTTTTACGTCAATTATTTTTCTTTTCTGTAACCCATTTCTTTTCTATACTATTCTTTTCTGCTATATAAAAGACATTAACAATTCAATCATTCAATAGTTGTTTGTCTGGCTTTCTGCAGATATTAGGTTTTTTTTTGCTGCATTCTGAATTTCTTAGTGCAGACTCTCCAGCCATATCTATATCTTCAGTCAACCGTGAATGGATGAACATCATGTCTGCTTTCTGGATCAAACCAAACACAATGTGGGCAGGAAGCAGGATTAAACCAGTGGGCTGGTCGAATAATCTACGGTCACTCCCTTAAGTTCGGTTAGGACCGAGTAGACACCTTGACCCAGAGAGTAAGATGTTGGAGGTTGAGGGGCTGGGGCAAAAGTGTCAGGCACACACACAAATATATAATATATATATATATATGAAGAAATATAGTTTTAAGGTGTGCTATATATTTTATGGAATAAAGTGTTCAAAATCAGGGATAGAGCGTATGTAAATATAAAAGTGAGCATTGACATCAACACTCAGAAGCAACAGACTGTTCCATGCTAGACACAATCATCAGGTGGCCTGATGATTGTGTCTACCATGAAACAGTGTTGACTTCAATGTTCACTTATATATATATATATATATATATATATATATATTATACAACAAAATATAAAATTAACTCATATGGGGGTGGGTATAGATCTGTTTCAACCAACGAGAAGTACACTAGTCTTATTCAACCCCTGTGTACAGACTGTTCATGTTGGAATTAGAAATTTAACAGCAGAAATTTGACACCAGTTGAAAAATTGATACAGAATTTAGCCATTTGAATAGTTCAGTCAGATGAAATGCCCAAGTCCATGGTAAGGGGAGGGTTGAAGGTATTAGCCTGAAAGGGAAGAGGTTAATAAACTGTGCAAAAGCAAACTTTTCAACAAGAATGAGATTCTATACTGAATTAAAAAATATTAAGCAAACCCTCATTAATAATGACTTTCCTAATTACATCATTGATGAACAAATTAGACAAGCTATTGAGAATATTAACATAAATGAAAATGAATGTAATACATCCTCAAATAACTCTAAACATATTATACTGTAATCAAATGCATTCTAGCTATAAGCAGGAGGAAAAAATTCTAAAAAGACTCATAAACACTAATATATCCCCCACTGATCCAAATAAAAAAGTAAAATTAATTATATGCTATACTAAATTTAATACAACCAACTGAGTCATCCATAACAATTCTTCTCCATCAACCAACATTGTATATCAATTTAAATGTCCTTTGGGAGATTACATGTCTGATAAAAATATTAATATATATGTTGGTTTTACAACAATGACAATAGCAAGAAGACTTACGTTTCACTTGAATGATCCTAATTCAATCTCAGAACATTTGAAGGAACACTCATGTCTACATTCACAATTTAGACAGATATTAGTTGAAAATACATCAAGATAATAATAAGCAAAAATGTAAAATTCTGGAAGCCCTTTATATAAGAGAATTGTGGGCAAAAATAAATAAAGTCAACTCTGAGTATAACAACAAAGTTTTAAAATGTTTGTAGCAGCAAAGTGTTATATACTAAAAATACTAAATTAAAATACTACAATTAAAAAAACTTTTTAAAAAATCACATAAGTTACCTCCCTTGAATAGTAGGGAAAAATATTTTGAATTTATGGTGTTAATGCATAACACATCCATAGATATGTAACCCCTGAAGATGATCTCAGATGAGATTGAAAGTATTTCGAGAAATAAAAATTATTTGAAAATTTTGGAATTTTTCTTGATTAATTTTCTACAGTCACCAATGAAAAAGAAGAGAGGCAGAAATGTAGAAAACATAAGAAGGACAATTTTTGCTTGAATTCCCAAGAATGTATTGTTACAATGATACATTGATTCTTTATCTTTTGGATAGTTTTCCTTACCTTTTTATTTGTTAGCAACAATGAGGAAACTGTTGGGAAAGAATCAATATATGATAGGAACAAGAACTTATTTCAGAAATATAGATTGTCAGATAGAAAAGGACATTGGTTTAAATGAAATTTAATGGAATTTTTCTTGATTAATTTTCTACAGCCACACCAATTGTATCAACAAATTTATGAACAATCAGTAAGCTCAAATGTGAACAGCTTTGTCAGACAACCCTCTTTTTTCAAGACAGTAGAGATATACATGTTATCAACAACTGATACGCCTGTGCCAAACGAATAAATATATAATAGGCAAATGAAAAAATATACCTGTGTAACAAATACACCATATTTCAAATAGATAATGATATCAACTAAGCAGTTTTTCAATATAACTCAGCTTAATTCTCTGATCTTTTTTTTCACTGTCTCTCTTTATACATTATTCTTGCACATGTGCAAATGGTCTTGTAGTTTTGGTATTCACGGTTCCAGAAAATAACTATTGCTTCTTTCTTGTTATGTTAAAGGCATCAGCTGCACCAATGAAGTCTTCATAAATAAGAAAAACAGAAGCAGGCAATCAGTTGATCTAGAAATTATATCAGATTTCTTTTGCACCAAATATGTTGTTGAATAGAAAACTGTACTTATTATGTGTGGATTAGAAAGCTCTCTGGTTCAGGTCAATAACAAGTTCTGCTATTTTTTTTTTTTTAAATCTCTTAATAGCTGAAAACGAGAAGAATAAAAGATCTTAAAATTTATTTTAAAGATCACTTTTAATGAATCAGCCAGTAAATTATCCATGTCAGGAACTTTATAAAAGCTGAGAGTAGGGATAATAATTGTATCATGTTCTCAAATTAGAATTCATTGAGCTTTTCTAAAGGAACAGTCATGGAAAGAAAAATTAACTGAAAGAAAAATGTCTACATTTTTAAAAAGAAAGACTGGATTTCTTAAATCAATTTGTAAAACAATCTGGTATATAACTGTATTATTTCAGGAGAGTTACGATAAGGCACTTCATTGTGCGAAACTGATATTCAAAGAAAATTGTCTTCAAAATGTCTTTCATGATTTTTATCAAGTTAATTGATGTTTTGAAAATGGAATTTTGAACCAACTCTGGATTGGGCCATCTAATCTTTTACCAAACATTTAGATAGTTAAATAACAAATTCACTTAGTTTCATTTTTAAAGGAATAAATATGTATATGTCAATTGAGATCTCCAAGAAAAAATCAGTTATCAATTTTAAAGAGAAAAAACAATTTGAAAAAATGCTTACTTAATTTTGAAGAGCATTGCAATATTCAAACTTTTATTTACATTATTTATATGCAGAGTATAGTTCCACAGGACAATAGCCTAGTAGATTGGGTCAAGAATTTGATGACATAGTAATTGTGACTTCAATCCCCAGGACTGGGCAGTGTCTACTTCTACTCACTGGAAACAGTGCATGCAATAACTGAATAAAATAAGAACAAGACATACCTAGTCATGGGTAGTGGAATGAGAACAGTCTACCTCCACAGAGTAAATAAAGGGTTCAGTTTGAAATTCCTTGGAGGTTACCCAGATTGACATACACTTGATGAAGTCCAAAGGATACAATAGCCAAAATGTTGTGATAGCAACAACAAAAATGAGTGAAATAGTTTGCATGCAAGTAATGTAAATAATGACATAACTCCTCATCTAGAAATTCAGACAAAAAATCTAAATTTTGTACAGATAATTGTACTTTTTCTTTGTTTTCATGATGCTAATAACACATTTTATGTAGTGTACCCATCTGCTTTCATTAGATGCATAATTGTAGCATTACAGTTCAGACCAGACACCAAATCCATTCTCAGGGTGCAGCTTCTTCCAGTCAAATGCCTGTGACTTAAAAATAACCCTTCAACCAGATTGTCACCCACAAATTAAAACCATGAGAATTTGTAGTAATAAGTGGATTTTATTCTCAGGTTGTAACCTACTACTATAGATGAGTGAGTGCAACATAGATGAGGTAAACAATCTAATGAGTGTCTTTTCCTTCACATTGCTCTTGAGGTGATCTTCTCTTCACTCTGCATAACTCTACCTTTTTTGCGAGTAGTGACAACTGTCTTATAGAGAACATTGTTCTTTGTCTTGTCATCTTTGTCAAATAAAGTAATTTATCTTCATTCAGTGACCTTCTTTGTCTGAGCCACTTGCCATGATACCTATGAAGTCCATTTTACAACTGATAATCATTGGGGAAAATAAATGTCTGAAACCATTTTTGTGAAAGGTCAGCTGTTTTCCATTTAACAAGATATCAGCTACATAATCTATAAAAAAAGAGGAGTTTTTTCTTGTGGATTATGCATAGATTAAACACTTGAGAAAAAGAAAAAGCTCAATATTAAGAAATGGAACACTAATAGTAAATAAATGAGTAAATTTCAAAGACTTTGTAATAGGCTGAGGAAGTGAAAACTTAGCCTTGTAAAAATATTCAACTCAACCACAATGAAAATGGAAAGGAAAGAAAAAGAAGAAAACAGAGAAAGAGTAAAAGCCAAATTCTTATATTCCAGAAATTGTTGTGGTGATTTACAAAACTTCTTATTTTTTTAATCCATTTTTTTCTAATGAAGACAAAACACAGGAAAATTTCTTTATGACTTCACCTTGGACTGTTGTATCCAGCTGCTACTTATGTTATCATATAGACTTGCTTGGAGTCTAATTATTGATATGACTGATATGTTGTCCTTTTATTTGTTTCTTATGTGAGTACATAATTGTAGACACAAAATGGACATGGATAGTTAACCATAAAGGCTTGGGTACATTCTAAAGTGTGTTACTTAAAGAATATATAATTTCTAATAACTTAACAATTATACATGTTTAAAAGCTTAAACTTTGCAAATTAATAATTTTATATATGTTTTAACTACTGTGTAATTTTTATTTTACTTCATAAATTTTAAGAAGGAATGTTATATTTTATTAATAATTTTCATTCAAAAGAAGTTTTTATTTTATTTGAAACTGATTAATTAATGAGATATGTTATAATAATAGGTCTACTATCATTTGAATCTGTCTTATTTGCTCATATCATCTTAAATCTTAATTTATATGGATTTTTAAAGTTGTTCTTCACAAACACTACAACTTATTGCCCAACAGTGAGTTTTGCAGATAAATCCACTGCTTAGGTGCAAAATAAATCACTTGAATTTATTAACACACACACACACACACACACACACACACACACACACACACACACACACACATACATATATATATATTTAGTATAGAGGGGCAGCAGATCACTGTTCAAACATATATTATTAAATATAACAAACAACAAATGTCTATTATGTTTTATCATGAGCCTTTCAAAACATCATATAATGCCTTTAGTTTCAAGTTTTTGTTTTCTCTTGAAACTAAAGTCATTATACGACACCTGGAAAGCCTCATGATAAAACATAATCGACATTCATTGTCAGTTATATTTAACAATATATATATGAGTGTGTGTGTGTGTGTGTGTGTGTGTGATGATTCAATGGATTTATCTTAGCTTTAAAGAACAGACTTATATCTGTGAAACTCAGTTGGTAGCTAAGTCTTTGAACTTCTTACTCACTGATTTACTAGATAAATAGACAGATAGATATAAACAGTATAGCCATAATAATCAACACTGCCTGTTGACTATCATTTTCTCACTGTCTGCAATTATCACACCAGATATATATTACAAATAAAATATACCAACTGTATATATTCAGCTTTAAAAGCAAAACATTTTCAGATGCAACCTCAGATTTCATGGCTACCAATCTTCTAATCAACTGTTGAGCCATTCTCACCAATCCGATATTTTATTTCCTGTCTGTGTTAAAGTCTGTTATATATACTCTTAATATATATGATATGAGAGTAAAATAGAAAGTATTGCAAACTTATAAACATCATTTACATTCATAAATTTGCAATACTCTCTCTTTATCTATACCAAAGAGAAGAATGACTTATATCTGGTTTAAAATGTAATCTTTTTTTCTCTTGAACAATTGTTATAATAAACCTTTCTAATTTGAGACATTAGTTCTTTTCTTTTCCATAAAGCCATAAAATGGCAGCAAACATTAACAGAATTGTCTGAAACCTAATTTGATTATTTTTTAGCCATGAGTTTAGTTGCCATTATTTTGAGAAAAGAATGTTGTGGCTATGAACAAATCCAAAAGAGAGGCAAAAGTGCATGACATTTCAATAAGGAATCTCTGATTTTCATCAGGCTAAAGCTTTAGATTTCCTCACCAATGAAAATTCAGCAAAAACAAATAAAAATAATTTTAACAATATGTTATTAATAATATGCATACAAGAAAAGGTAAAAGAAGTATAAATAAAATTAATACACACACTTATGTAACATACAATATGGCAAATGCCAATAAAGAATTACCTGGAAAATCATATATAATTCCTCTTTAAGTGCAAAGTTCCTTTAGGACATGGGTGATTATGGCTATCCACAGTTTCCTCCTTTTTAATATCTTGGAAAAGATAGTGGAATGATTACCTGTTGTCTTCTCTATGGTTTGGATTCAGAGTTATCATTTCTACTAGATTGATTACCCTACCAAAGATCCAAGTCTTCTCCACTATTTTACCTATAACTGAGATATTTCATGACAAAAAATTGATAGTGATGATTTTACAAGATATGAATTTGATATCTTGGCTCATTTTATAAAAGTGTCAGTTCATTAACTTCATTTTTATAAAACTCATGATAAATTTAAGATTCAGTTAGTAAATTAATATTTGAACATATTTCATACCCTGTTTCCACTGTTGTTAACTCACTTGTGTGATTACAAAATATATAATACCAAATGAATATCTTAAAAATTATATTAAGTTCATTATTAGTCTCTGAGTTAGTTATATTTATTTATCTTGAAATGTTAGCTTGTGTGTATATGAGTTAGGAAAATTTTTTATCCACCTTGTGAATCTGTACATTTCTCATAGAGAATAGAGCCCAAAGAACAACATCCTTCTTGATGCCAATACAAATTCAGTAGCAAGTTTCATAGGGTGGAATTGCTGGTTTGAATTCAGAGCTATCCTTCTAAAATGGTTGACAATAAAGTCTAAAGAATGCAATCTTCCTTGATATTTTGCCCATAGTTAAATTGGAATGAAGAGAATATATGGATTCATGCCTTTTTAAGGACATTAGTGAGGACACAACAAACTTGGATAGGTTTTGAACTTGGCTCAACAATTTCATTTTTTGCACTGATAACCACTATTCTATCTTCATGTCTTAAAGTTTTCATAATCCATACCAATTGAAATCAATTCATATTTATATTAATAAAATATGTGATACTAATAATTGTAGTAGCATAGTTAACTTACAAGCATTAAAAGAAAAGTTATTGTTAGTGGTCTTGTGCCAAAATTAATAAGTTCAAATAATATTTATTTATAAATATAAAATAAACTTCTAATCAAATGATAGAAAGTAAGGAGGAGTTGGCTTTTTAACTGTGATTTTGTTTTTGCTTTTGTGAAAACTAAATACCACTGGTGTTGAAAATTTACTCATGATACTAAACACTGGCCTGACAGAATGTATTATTATTTCATTCTCTCGCTGCATCTTGACAAATTGGCCTGCTTTCTGCAAACATGCAACCTTCCTTCTTTTTCTGCTAAACTATTTCACTACAAGTTCCATTTTATTTGCTTTTATTTTCATCCAAGCTGCAGCTGTTCAATTGACTGAGGTAGGTAGTCTGTTGGAATGTTATGCACACATTATAAGCATGTGTCCAAAATATATAATATATAAATGGATTTTTCTCATCATATATCTATGTAGAAATAAATACCATAAAATATACAGACTAAATTTAACATGTAGATCTAGTAAGACATTTAAACTTAGCTAATTTCTCTTTTTTTAACTGTTCTAAACTTTGAATGGATAAAAATGTCCCCAGTATGGATCTAAGGGCACAATGAAAGTTCTAAATTCGTATGTTGTGTTTATTGAAAGAAAAAGAACAATCCTCTTAAGCAATTATCAATAAAATACAATGCAGTACAAATTGAAACCAAATCAAATTCAGTACAATATACATATGTGTAATTATAGAAACATATAAGCATACCCATAACCAAATAAATATTCCTTCTCATTAACATAAAAGTGAGATTATCACTTTGGCATAATTCCATTTTTTTATAGAGTATTTGATCAAAAAGGAGAAAAATTAATGGAAATTATATTTTTTGTGATTAAGCCAATTCAGTATTTCATATTGTTCTGTGCCAAAAAAAAAAAAATGGTAACAAGTATATAATGGAACATTGTTTTTGTTGATGGTAAATATAACAATCTTTAGACTAATATGACTGTAGTATGATTCATTTCCCCCATCAACAGATCTATCCTGAACACATATATTCAGAACTCTGCTGTTATGCAGAATTTATTAAAGCTTACTGATAAGCAATATGTATTGTCTTGAACAATTCTACTACAATTTAAGTCTCATTGTTAAGCATTTTAAAAATGGCTAATTTACTCTGTCCAGAGAAACTTATTGACCATAATGCATCTGATGCTGAACTGGAATATTGTCAGTGGAGAGTAACTTTCATGAATCTCTTCAGTATGTACTGCAACCAAAGTTTTAATAAGCTACATTTTCTCACCAAATATGTCTCAGCACAAGTTTACAAGTATTTCATGGACACATCTTCCTATAAAGAGGCTATAATAATATTGGACAGGATCAACATTAAAAAGAAAAATGAAATAGTTTCTAGACACTTGCTGGTTACAAGGTGTCAACTGCCTTCAAATTCCATTGACAGATTTTATCAAGCTTTGATAAAAATAAGTAAGAACTGTTCATTTTCTACAGTATCAGTGGAACAATATCAAGCCGAAGTTATACGAGATGCCTTCATAAATGGGCTGTGGTGCACAGATATCCAACAAAGAATACTCAAAAACAGTATCTTAACTTTACAGCAGGCCTATGGCTAGGCAAGTGTACTAGATTTAGCAGAACAAAATGCTAAAAATTATAATACAGTGACCTCTCCACCTATCTCCCCCAACCCCATCATACGAAACACTAGGCTCTTCAAAAATATCAACTAAATGCACGTTTTTTTTCTGTGGGGGCAAGAGACATACAAGGTCATTATGCCCCACTAGAAGGGACAAATGTTATACATGTGGAAAGCAGGAGCATTGGGCTAAAATTTGTAAAAGTAAGAAAAAGGGGAGCAAAATATTAACTTGTTCAGCATTATTGAAAATACTTGGCTGCTTATGAACTACAACAATAGAAATCACTGCTAATGAACAGCCACTAAAAGCACTATTTGACACAGGGAGAACAGAAAACTTTCTTAACACAAGCATTGTGAATTGTGGAAAATTTACCCATGCCTAAACAAAGTGCTGATGGCTAGCTCATCTCTTTCCATACAAATACTTTGATACTATTTAGTTGATCTATAAGTAAAGGGTACTCTATACCAAGGAGTAAGACATACTAATGAAAGATCTATGCTTTGACCTAATATTAGGGCACAACTTCTTATATCAACATTCATTAGTAGAAATACTTTTCAGAGGCTCTAAGCCACCCTTTAAAGTCTGCAGTCTAACAGCTATGAGAATGCCATACCCAGCTCTTTTCAACAATTTACCACCGGATTGTAAACTAATAGCTACTAAATCTAGGCAACACATGGAGGAGGCTAAATTATTTATCCAAACCAAAGTTACATGTATGTTGAAGGAAGGAATAATCAAATCCAGACAAGCCTTTACTTTGCTGGTTGCCTACCCTCTGCCAAGAATAGATGATTTGATAAAGAAAAAATGGTCTATTTATTTACTCTTGACCTTAAAAGTGCCTACCATCATGTAGCTATAAGGCCCAGTGATAAACCCTATATGGCCTTCAATGCCAGTGGCAAACTCAATTTCACAGAATACTTTTTGGCATGTCTAACAAGGTAGCTAGTTTTCAACGAGTGATGGAGCAGCTAATATCAAAAGAGTACCTGCAAGTCACCTATGTAAATATTTTCAGGAAAAATCGAGTGGAACATGACAAAAATTTTAAATTATTCATGGTGGCTGCTAAAAAGTACAAGCTTACACTTACCAAGACAAATGTTATTTTAGATGTAAAAATATAAATTTACTTGGGTACATAATAAGTAAAAGTAACATAAAACCTGATCCAGAACGTCTGAATCTACCGGTCCCAAAGATTTACCTACTTTGTGCCATGCATTAGGAATGTTTGCACACATTGGATATCATCTTTTTTGGACAAAATCCACCCTCTAACAACAGTATCAAACTTCCCCTTATCCCCCACAGCAGAGAAAGCATTTAATGAGTAAAAGAGGGGCATACCAAAAGCTGCTATTACTATACTCGATCATGCACTACCTCTGGTAGTAGGGACAGATGCCTCAGAATGTGCCATAGCTGCCTCTTTAAGACAGTCGGGGAGACACATAGCCTTTTTCTCCAGAGCCCTGTCTAAATCAGAATGTAGACATTCTGTAATAGAGAAAGAAGCCTATGCTACTGTCAAATCACTGACAAAATGGAGGCATTATTTGATTGGGTGACATTTTAAACTAATTACAAACCAAAAATCAATTTCATTCATGTTCAACATGAAACAACAAGCAAAATTAAAAATGAGATGATGTACCGCCCCAGTAAAGAAAATGCAGCTGTGGATTCATTTTCTCTCTCTCTCTCTCTCTCTCTCTCTCTCTCTCTCTCTCTCTCCGCATTAAGGAAACTATATAGAGTTGTGCCACCCAGGTGTTATATGTATTGTCTGCATGACAATAACCAAAAACTTTCCCTACTCAGTTGAGGACATGAAAGAAATCACCAAATTGTGTAAGACTTGCACTGAAAATAAACCTAAATTCTACTCTCCTAACACCAGCAAAATCATAAAAGCCACACAAACCCTATGGAAGAATCGCATTGAATTTTAAAGGACCTCTTCTGTCAAAAACTCCTAACAAATATATGCTGACAATAATTGATGAATATACACTGTTTCCTTTCATAATAGCCTACTCTGATGTATCCTCTACAATGATCATACAAGTACTTTTCTCAGTTTTTGCCATCTTTGGTCTACCCACGTATATTCATTTGGACAGAGGGGCTTCATTTATGTCCAAATGCATATGGCAATTCCTACAAGAACAAGGAGTAGTAGTAAGTAGAAAATCCCATATAACCCTCAAGGTAATGGCCAGTGTGAAAGGTATACTGGGATAATTTGGAAAACTGTTCAACTAGCAGCTGCTGATAAAGGGGTAACTTTAGAGAATTGGGAACAATTACTCTCAGAGGACCTACATACAATTAGAATGCTGTTGTGCACAGCTACTAACACAACACACCACAAATGATTCCTTCTCTTTCCTATATGTTTGACTGAAGCATCCCTACCATCTTGGCTCTTGAAACCAGGAGCAATATTACTAAAAAGACATGATTCAGGGAATTCTTCCCTGTGTAAGAATAAGGCAGAGGAGAATGTGGTATGATCCATCTCCCCTATTAATTGACCTGTCCTGAACACATATTTTCAGGAGAACTCTGCTGATATGCAGAATTTATTAAAGATTACTGATAACCAATACATATTGTCTGAAACAATTCTATTACAATGACTACAAACAATAGGAATAATAAAACTTTAATTATAAAGCATTGTTAAATGTTTAACATTAGATTCAAAGACATCAGTCAGGCACCAAACAAAAATGTCACTACAACTAGCTGATCATTTATTATACATGATTAAAATGTACCAGGTTTTATTTTATATTGGTTTTATTTTACAACTTATTTCACAAAATGAGACTAAATTAGTTCAATTTTATTCTCTCAGTTTAGACTTGAGTATAAATATACAAATGAAAACTGAGACTATTACACATTGATTAAGAGGTTTAAATTCTAATAATGACTTCTATATAGTATTTATTTCATAATATACTATATTGGTAGTCAATAAAATTATTCATCTAAGCGTAAATAAAACCAGTTGAAATAAATAAAAGCAGGTAAAATAAATAAAACCAGCTTACAACTTGAAATTTATGGAAATTTCTCTTCTTAATGAAATGAGCTCTAGGTACTTTATCAAAATTTTAACCTCCAAAAATATTCTTTTCAGATTCTATCTTGTCCGAAGAAGGTAAAAGCGCTACTGTACAGAGAAATTTTAAGTGTTTACTTCAAACTCAAAATTTGGAAGATTGAAAAATCATCATCATCATCATCATCATCATCATCATCATCATCATCATCATAATCATAATAATAATAATAATAACAGCAGCAGCAGCATTTTTTGTTGAGGCATGATTGGGATTAAACTTGCACAAAGTAAGGCAGGTCCTGCATGACAGATTTCAGTTTATGCCCCCACATATGCCTATCACTAACATCAGATAGATTTTAGTCCAATTTTTCCCCTGTCATGAAAAGCCCATCATAATTTTGTTTAATAAAATGTAAAAAAAAGTAGGGTTAAGTTTATGCACATTTGAAATTACAATAGTAGATGTTTAAAGTGTTTGTGTGAAAAGGTATACTCTTAGTTGTTTCTGCTTCCTGCATCGATTGTAGTTCATTTGTATAAATTAGATTCTCTGTTGTTAGGTAAAGTTTTGGTGAAAATTAAAGCATTAACATGATTTGATATCTAACAAAAGGTTAACATATAGCATCTAAAAGAGAAGATGATATTTAAAGTATAACACAACCATTTAGTTTTATCTTGCTTGTATTCTGATAAGTAATTCTCATTAGAAAATTCAGCTCAGATCTCTGTTTAAAATTTTATTTGTTAATCTGAAATTGAGTTTGTTTATTGTTGATGAGTAATTATTAAACTTTAGCCAATTGATTTGAATTTAAATCAGTTTTTGATTGATTACTGAATATCCGTTAATTATGCATTCAAATAGTTGAATGGATAGATTAGAGGAGTTAATATTTATATTGCTGCATTATACCTGTGTATGTGTGTAAGTGACTACTTAGTGAGAAGTATTAATGTATAGAGATAGTATGGGGAACATCTTATAAAAGACTCCAGTGACTATTGTCACTATGACTAAGAAAACTGACATTGGTCCAAAAATGAATAGCCTAAAATTGATGCTCAAGTTCAATTATTAATGCCAATAATGTCTTTTTTTTATCTCATTCTTTTTAATCATATCAGTGATGACCTTATGTCAGTATCACAAAATCAGTTTAAAAGGTGATACTTAGAACATCAGGTAGTACCATGAAATGCCTTGGACAATTTACTACATCAATCAGTGATGGTGTTAACAAGCTTATTTCAATACATATATTTGTGATATACATGTGAATACCAATAACCTATTAAGTTGTAGTTCTAATTGGGATCTAGGATTAGTGCAGAGAATAAAAAGGATCAATAATATTGAGACCACAGTTTTCAGTGAACTTAATGATAAATCAGTTCAATGCAGACTGGGTAAAATTAAATTGAGAAACAATGCAGAACCATACAAACAGCATGGAGAATACCAATACCACTACTAGAAAATGTAAAAATGCAGTGGAACAGAATAATTGAAAAAATTACCAAGCTAACTGACCAGTGTGCTCCTATCGTACACATCATGAGGAAAAATGACAAATTGGATTTTAAATACCTAAATAAGGCCGTGAAATGTGAACAGTATCATATTCCTACACACTCAAAGATCTTTTACAGAAATTAAAAGAGTCTAAAATCTTCAGCAGACTTCACAGTCTTTGGATTCTGGCAAATCCCACTAGAGTGTAATTCTGAAAAATTAACAATTTTCATAACTCTTTACAGTCAGATTTTATTGGCACCTGAAATCTTCTAATGTACTATAGAAGAAGTTGATTTCTTAATATTTAGTGTGGAAGAAATTTTACATGACGTTTGAATAGAGTGTTTAAGAGGCTTCAATCATCAGATTGAAATTAAATAAAGAAAAATCTGTACTAAGATGAAAGGAAAATGGAATACAGCCTTACCCAACTAAAGTGAAGATCATATTAAAAATACCCATTCCACAGAATATCTCTGAACTAAAATGGATGCTGAGTTTGATAAATATTTAGGTGAATACATTCCACACTTATCAACACCCCTTTGTCCAGTAAATGAATTGTTAGAAAAGGACAAGGCATTCTGTTGGGAGCAACCACAAATCACTGCTCTTAACCAAGTTAAAAAAACAGCTATTGCATACTTTAATTTGACAAAACCAACTATCAATTTAGATGCAAGTAACTTTGGAATCGTTGGTGTTCTCTTATGAGAACATAATGGAGTTTGTAAGCCTGTAGCCTTTTGCTCATGAACATTAATGCTAGTAAAATGAGGCAACACCCACCATCTGTCTCCCCATCATCTGAACACATGAGAAATTCGAAAGGTATTTAGTTGGCCTGGAATCTTTCATCCTAAGCAATCATAAACCATTCATTTTGTTAATAAATACTAGGGACTTAAATAAAATACTTTTTTGTTGGCAAAAATTATAATTAAATTACTGAGATTTAATATAAAAGCAGAGTTTTTGCTAGAAAAAAAGGCTAATGATAGTTGCAGATATGCTGTTGAGAATATGTATAACTGAAAAGAAAAATCAAAAAATTTACCAGTTGATGGATGAAGCTGAAATAAAACTAACTTCATCTGATCAACACGGCCAGTCACTGACAAGCATCTAGGGAGATGGCTGCTGTGACACAAGATGACAAGATCTTAAGACAAGTTCTTGAATATACTCATTTTTGCTAGTCAAACATTAGAAAGATGATGAGCTCTGACTTGCAAGAGCTCTACAATGATAGAAAAGAATTGAGTATATATGAAAGAAAGAGTAAGAGGATTGTTGTTCCATCCTTTATACAGAATGAAATTCTAGAAACCATTCCCAATGAACATCAAGGCATAAAGAAATATTGGGACCATGCGAGATATTCAATATGATGGTCAGGAATCAACAGAGATATAGTTAAGAGAGTCCAGACATGCACTCAGTGTTGGGTACTCTGACATAGTGTATTGGTTAGCAAGCTTGTCTCATTAGATCAATTACAAATGAACAATGAGTTCAATCCTCACTGGATGCCCCATACTTTTGGCTTTGTGCCACATCTAAGGTATTAGAAAATCACCATACACTCAGTGTGAAGAAAATAGGCTAAAATAGAGGCAAGAATCTTAACTGAACTCCTTTACTTGTATGCCCATTTCAAATGGTTGGTGCAGATTTGTGTGAAGCAAAAGGTAGATCATACTGGTGGACTATTTCTCTAGATATTTAGAAATAGCATGACTACCGAACAATGCATATTGTGTTATTGGAAGTTTTAAAACTGGATATTCCAATGATACTAATAACTGACAACTGTTGACAGTTTATGTGAACCTGTGGGATTGATGATTATTTGGGTATTGGTTTGCAGTTGTATGGGATATATGATATTGGATTTAATGTGACTTTTGGTGTTTTGTCTGTTTACACAGGTGGTTATCTTCAGTTAAAATCCTTATCCCAATATACACCAATTTTTGTGGCAACCTAACAATGCTTATCATCCTTAGAAGTTAAATCATAAGTGTCAGTGGTCAAAACCAGTAACAGTATTGAGACATATTGCACTTTGCTCTATTTTGGCATACAGTTCAAGTGAAACTGAAAACATTTTCCCCTGTCCTGTGGTACATCCACTCTTCAGCCTGACCTCAGCAAGTTGATAGACCCTGCTTGCTTCCAGCCTTCAAACATTCCAGCTACTAATCTACTAAATGCTCCCAAGGCTTCTGTCAGCCCAATTATACTTGAACAATCCCTTATTAAACTTCTGATTAATTACGGTTAAATGAAGAAAGACCAGATGAAAGCAGGAAAATATTTCCATGCAGGAAGTACTTTTTCTACATTAAATAAGTGAACTATTTTGTTGTGAATAAATTGTGTCTACAGTAAGTGTTAGTCAGTTTGAGGTCTGTAGCTCAGTTATTTTTTTTTTTTTTTGGCAAACCAAGGATTCAGAATAAGAAATCTCAAAAAAAAAAAAAAAAAAAAAAAAAGGTTTCTGGTTTCTCACTGTTATCAGTGTCAAATAACAAACTAATCTTGAGTTATTTTGAAGATGATGATATACCATTGTGGGGAGATAGTTCAGAGAAGGTCAGGTTCTAAGTTAGCAAAGTTGAATTTTCACTTGTGAACCTTTTGAAAAAAGATAAGATAATGATAAGTACTGCTTAAACATGAATGGCATTTGACATATGAACTAAACAGTGTACATATAGACACTGCCACACTCACACATGTAAGAGAGCAACAGAAAGCAAGTCTGATGCTTTGATAAATTACTTAAGATTCTTGTTTGGCATTTTATATTGTTTTCTTTTTTTTTATATGTACAATTCTAGAAATTTTTTCTTTCATCTCTTAGCAATCAGTTTTTCTGTTTGATTTTTGATTTTCTTTTAGTTTTTCTTTCTGTTTTTCAAAAGAAATTTTTCTTACTTGAGTTTCCTGAAAAGAAAGGACAAGCAACCAAATATTTTAGTTAATTTATGGGGATTATCCATATGCAAAAATCAATTAGTCACTAGGCAGACAATAAAAAAAGGACTTTCCACAGTGTGAAATTGGAACAGAAAGTAAGTTTATTTACAAATGTAGTTGATATGAAAAGAATAAGGGTGTAGTTGCTTGCACACAGTATTCTTTTGAGTGCCTAATAAAATTAAGCTAGGTAGAGATAAATGTTCTTAAGAAAGCTAAAGTTGAAAAAAGTCCATGGTAAAGGGAGACAGTGAAATTCAAGAGGTGTTTTTAATGTTCTGAGCTGTTTGGCATTATTAAGTCAACATAGTAGCAGAATGGTATGCAGTTGGACAGAAGCAGTGCTGAATGAATATCTTTTGTGATAAAATTGTAGAAGTTGGTCGAGCCTTGAAGAATTATAGTAGCAGTAAGCAAGTTGTCTTGTATCAACTCTTCTCTTTTCCTCACTGTTGAAGGTAACTTGATCTGATGATTTACATTTCTCCTAACTATACTTTCAGTTGTGTCATTAATTAATAGCAATTTAATTTATGTCAACTCCCTTATATTTGTGCTAGTAGGCTTACAAAGCCCTTCAAAACTATTGCAGGTTTCAAATTCTCTTCCTTCAATTGGTTGAAAATAATCTAGAGAAATATTTCTCTTCTCAATCCTTTTTTCCAGAAAATTCTTTTTTTTATTACCCTGAATCAGACACAGTGTCATCATAGTCAGGCTCAGAAACAAGGCTTATCAAGAAAGTCCCATGCAAACATCTCATTCCTTGATAATGTTTTTCTCTAGGTAATGATAAGGAATGGAGGCAGTACTTGTTCTTATAAATTTTTATAAATTATTTAAATAATATGCCTTTTGGATAATGTTTGAAAGCAAAACATTAATTTAAAAAAATGTATTTGATACCACTATTTAGAATCATAATATACAGGAGCTGAATGATTTTCTAATTTTAAAAATTCACAAAAATAACCCCCTAAAACAAATGGAGTACTTAGCTTGGTTTTTTATATAAACTAATACCTATGTGCCTGTGATCTTTTACTAAATATTTTTTTAATATTTAGCTTAAGTTTTATATTATTGCACTGGAATAATGATCCGTATTTGTCTCTGATTTCAATAAATTCCATCAACTGAATAACAGTATCAGAGAGAGGAGAAACCTTATTATGAGATAATAGTTAACTAGCTAATCCATTTGCCTATTACTATGCAGTAATGTGTCCAATCCTTACTGGTTGTCCCATATTTATAGTGTTGTGTCAAAACTAATCTAAGTAAATAACAACAGTATGAGAGAGAGAGAGAGAGAGAGAGAGAGAGTGTGTGTGTGTGTGTGTGTGTGTGTGTGTGTGTGTGTGTGTGTGTGTGTGTGAGTCAATAAGTGCAAGAAAATTGTATATAAAAGAGCACATATAATATTAAACTGTCTTTTTTTCTGTGAAGTGCCATGCTTCTTGGGAAAGACAGTGGAGAGTGATTTCCTATTGCATTCTCCACAGGCTGGACTTCAGAATATCCTTATCTTAGACTAGCTGCCACCCAAGGCTAGAGAGCTCAATCTACCCTGCTATTTAACCCATTGTTGCAAAGAGAAGAGATGGATCCATGTCTTACTCAAATACATTTGTGTGAAAGTGAATGCAACAAACTAACCCAGAATTTAAACTGGGTTCATCAATTCCACTTTCAAACTGCTATCTTCTATACTACCAGTTGATATCAAAATAGTTATTCTGTTTATCAAATCAGTTTTAAAATTTTCATTTCTTTTAAATAAAAATCTTTTCTCAAATTTTAACACTTAATTGATTTCATCTTTGACTGTGCAAGATTGACATATGAATATCATATGAACAACAATCAGAATATTTAATTAATATTTCCTGTGTATTACTCTAAGCAGAAAATATTTACAAGTGACTAGTTCATTGGCATCAGTGAAAACCACTAACTATAAATTAAATCCATCAAGTAATCCCCAACCATAGAGTAATTTATTATTTATAGCAATTTGTTTTTAATTGAGATTTAAATACAGTAAATTTATTGTTAAATGTATTGACAACTATTAACTCAG
>CAHIKZ030000699.1:0-200000 GCA_903632075.3 Acanthosepion pharaonis | reverse complement strand
AGCTTGAAAACGCAATATCCGGTCACTTGATAATACATGTATATATATATTTTTTCCTTTTCCTTTCATTTCTTTTATTTTAAAAAACAAAAAACATGGTCTTAAACTCACAAAGTTGAATTAGAAAAACACAATCAGATTATAATACATAAGCAAAACATAATTAGATACACACACACACACACACACACATACACACACAAATCACACACACACACACACACATACATACACACTAAAAAAAAAAAAAGATTTAATCACAGGAATATAGGTACATGACTTCCATTATCCAAGTATTTTTTAATCTAAAAGGTAACTGAACAAAAAACATACGGTTAAATGGGTTTGTTAAGAGAAAACATGTATATCCTATAAATATATGTTACCTATGCCTTTCATGAAAAATTTGAAATTAAGAGATTTAAAAACAAGGCTGATCTTTAATCAAAGATATGAACTTACAGTAAATTGTAAACACCGTTATAAATTTAACTTAGTGTAGGGGTCATATACTTTAAATGATAATATATGTCGCTGTATTTTTAATAGATTAGTGTTTTTTATTGCATAATGGTCAAACTTACGATATAAGTGTGTATTGTATACCCGTATAGTGTTAAGCAGTGTTGATGCAAATGTGTATATATTTATTTATGTGTTGGTTAGAGTATTGGCACTGAGGAATGTGTAGGTTGAAGGGAGGAATTTATTGTTTGTTTTTTTTTTTGTTTTTTTTGTAAAATATGTATGTGTGGGTTGTATGTATGTATATATGTGAGTGTGTGTGTATATATATATATATATATTAGTCTGGGAAGGTATTTTAGATGATGAGAGAAGAGGTTAATAATTTTCCATATATATGTATGTGTGTGCCTATATATGTACGTGTATATATGTATGTATTTGTATGTGTGTATATATGTAAATGTATGTATGTATATGTATGTAGATATATATATATATATATATATATATATATTATAGATATATGTGTGTGTACTGTGTATATATGTATATATATATATATATATGTATGTATGTGTTATATGTATGTTTGTGTGTATGTGTATATGTATAAATATACATATGTATATATGTATGATAAAATCACGGCAGTATAATGGTTGTAAAACATGGTTCAGGGATTGGGGCCTGAGTAATGAATTAGTTCCTCAACTGATGCCTCCCATTTGGTTTTACGCTACTATATATTTGTATATATATATGTATGTGTGTGTGTATATGTATGTATATATATATATATATGTATGTATATATATATATATATATATCTGTATGTCCTATTTATATATATGTGTATCTATATTTAAGTATATTTCTGTTTCAAATGATTGTGTTTTATATATTTGTATGTTAGACTATATGTATATTGAAGTGTGTTGGTTTTTGAAACATATATTTATGTATCTATATGTTAGTACGTTTATGTATATATTTGGTTGAGTGTTGTTGTATTTTATGTATGCATGTACTATGGTTATTGTTATTGTAGATAGATATTTTATATATATGTTTATTTGTAGATATGTATGTATGTGTGTATATATATTTATGTATGTTTATGTGTATATATATATATGTGTGTGTGTTGGCAAAATTATGTATGAGTTTGTTTGTGTGTAGTGGGGTATGGAAACTTTGGTATATCATGACTAAAAATTATATATGTAAGTATGTGTGCAGAAAAGTTTATGTGTATATATGTATGTATTTAGGTTTATATGTATATGTGCGTGCATGTGTACTTATTATCATAGATATGTATATGTGTGTATATGTTTATGTTTATATATTTATTTGTATGCATTTCTGTATGTAAATATATATGTATATGTATATATTTTTGTATATTTTATGTGTGTTAATTTGTTTTTTTATTCCCGTGTATATATATATATATATATATATATATATATAGTTGTGTGTTTTCTGTATACTGTTTTTTTTGAAATATATAATGAAACTATTATCAACTTATATGATTAATATATATTTTATTGATATTTATGGTTTTAGAATTTTCGTTTTAATATATTAAATAATATTATTTTAACCATTTTTATCTTTTTGTATATTTGTTCTTGTTTATAATTCAATAAGTGGTTAGCATTTATTTAAGTCTGAAATATTTATTGGTTGAAGATTTCTCATTGTCTGTCATTGTCTGTGGATGTATGTATGTGTATCTATCGGTGTCTATGTGTATGTAGAGGTATTCACTGTGTGTGTGTATTAGTTTAGTTTCCACGTCTCCCTTTTTTTCCGTAAAGGGCTGTAGAGATGTTCGCGTTTTCCCCACCACCTCCTTCCTTTTTTTTTTTTTTTTTTGTGTGTGTGTGTGTGTGTGTGTGTGTGTTTGTGTGTGTGTGTGTGTGTGTGTGTGTGTGTGTGTCTAATTATGTCTGGATGCTTATGTATTATAATCTGATTGTGTTTTTGTTGTCTTGACGCGTGAGTTTAAGACCACATCCACAAACTTTTAAAATAAAAAAAATGAAAGGAAAAAAAATATATATACATGTATTATCAAATGACCGGATATATTGTAGCGTCCTTGTCGAACATAATTTCAATGAAGAAATGAATTGAATAAACATATATATTTTCTTTTCTCAATAATTTTGTAGTTTTAAACTTAATAGTGATTAAATTTGGATTTTTAAAAATTACCAATTTTTAATTTTAATATTAAATTTTATCATATGATTTTATAATTATTAGTTAGTATAAATTATTTTTAATATTACACGTATTTAAAGATCTGAATAGCTATTATAGCAGGATTTCGTTGTCAAGCTTTTTGAATCTTTCTATACTTCGTTTTTGATTGGTTATTCTAGCTTTTGTAACAATGCTCCCCCTAGTGTAGGATCGTTAATTAATCTGAAACTTTTTAAAACCATTTATTTTATTTTTCAACATCATCACTTGAGAAGACACAGAGTGTGTTGAAAACAAAATGGCTATTTTGTAGTGATCTTATAACATACTTATGTTATAATTTTTATAAAAATAATTATATCTGCTCTACTTTGTATTGAGCACTCTTTTAAGAATAGTAATTGTTGGTTATTGGAATTCATTCCGTATATACCAATTATATACTTTTGATATATATATATATATATATATATATATTTTTATATATATTTGTGTGTATGTATATATATATGTGTGTGTGTGTGTGTGTGTGTGTGTGTGTATATATACATATATATATATACTTTATTGATTTTATAAAACACTGACCAGACAGCTTATAGCTTATGTAATTTTTATAATTAATGTGTATTAGTTTAATTTGAAAATATTCACAATTTAATTTATTTATTATTATAAACTGCTAAAATCAGTTGGTTGGAAAAATTCTCATAGGTCTTCTCATGATCTCTATTACTTCTAATAAGATATTGATATATAGAGGAACATTTAGATGTTCTCTGATTTATCATTTTTCTTTGTTTAAATTTTGGATTCCTTCTACAATCATAATTTAAAGTTATATAACTTTTAATTCTCTTCTTATAATGCCTCAAACATTTACTGTTATTATTTATTGAAAAACTAACCAAGAAACATTAGTCTTATACAAAGATGGTTTCTTATCTCTTTAAGAAAAATATACGTATTCATGATCATTAAAAATTCCGCTGATTATTTGTAGTTGGAATAGATAATCATATTTTGAATATTTGGGTTAATTTTTAAAACTATTTTTCAACAAAGCTATTACAGAAAATATGTACATACATACAACGGCACTCCTTAAATTGGTACATAAATTTTAGGTCAAAATTTGAAGTGTTTGTTAATAGTGGTAATGGTGTTGATGATAGTTGTGGTTTAAATAAGGTCAAAATTTAGATCACAAAATGGTTATTACAAAAAAGGTGTGTATTGCACTTGATACAAGTTAGTGATAGGATATTCAGTATTAAATGTAAGAGGAGCTTTTTACATATTCTTTAGGTGATAAGAATATAAAATTCAATTTCAAGACTTTGGTCTGTCTTGTACTTCTAATATTTTTGACATTTAATACAATAGCATAAGTACTCAAGATTGATTTCCATTTGAGATATTTTGATTTCTAAATTAAGGAAAATGTTTAGTTTTCTATACTTACATTTGTTCATTTCCTTCTGAATTTCTAGGATGAGAAGTCATCATTATTTACATGCAAACCTATCCTCATCTTTATTGTTGTTATCAAAATGTTTTGGCCATTATGTTCTCTAGCCTTCTCATTAGGTGTATGTTGATCCAGGTAATCTACAGGGAATTTTGCATTGAACCATTTATTTAATCTATTGGGGTAGATTGTTCTCGTTCCAGTTGTATCTGGTCTTGTTTTTATTTTAGTATTGCTCAGTTATTACTTATCCTGTTTTGACACTTCACAGCCTGGGGATTGAACTCCCAATTGCTATGTCACCAAATTCAGGAACCAACACTTTAATCCACTAGACTATTGTCCTGTGGAACAATTCTATATGGAGAACTTGGAGCCTTAAACCTAATCTGACTGCAGATGAGTGCTGCTGCTTGCCACTCATTAAAGTTTCTCTTTTGTTACAACTGCTGCTTTTGAAAACCTGCTCTCATTTGTCTTCCTTTTTTTTTTATTAGCGGCTCCTATATTGTATTTATTTTTATACTAGGCCTACTAAGGCAGTTCTCATAGCCAAGAATATGTGCTGATTCTTTCAGATGTCTAAGATTCATTGGCACTGATGGCTACCCTTTTCCCTCCAGAGAGGATCAGCCATGTCTGATTTCATTATCACTTCCCTCATTATAGCTTTTCAATTTTCTTTCTTCATCCTTACTTTTAAGAGGCAGCTTGTTTCAACTTTATATTCTTTCACACAACTGCAAAGTATAGAGTATACACAGTTCTTGGTCATATTCTCTCTCATCTTAGTCTTGACTCTGCAGAGATTTCTCTATAGGGTGGAACTGCTTCTGAATATTTTCCTGATATTGTATGAACTGCAGATCTGAATCTTTTCTAATAAGTCCTTGATGCAAGGCAGATAGGCCATGGCAATTTTCCAGCCCTCCTCTTTGACTCTTCTATTTTCCCCTGCAAGACTGTCATGTTATGTTTGTAGAATTGTTATTATTCTGAAGGATATTTTTTTAAAATGATGTTTACCCTACTTGAAGTAGTAGGTTACAGTTTGTGGGGAAGATAACAGTAAACCTTAGACAGGTTAAGATTGTAGTGATCAAGGAAGCATCCTCTTCGTATTTGGTTCCATAAAACAGCAGTTTGTGGGAAGAAGCTGCTTGAAACTGGTAGAAATAAGGAATGTAGTTTGTTTTAACACTTTCCATGGATATAGCAATAGAGTAGCGAGTGACTTGCAATGTTTTGTCTATGGAAAAGGGTTTGTAGGGATGAAAATAATTCATCACCCACAAGGACGTGGAGACACATTTGTACTCTATTGATACTGAAAAATGAAGACTGGGCAGCTCCTGCTCATATGTGGTAGTAATACTTCATTTTCAACTTGATCTGGTTCTTGTAAAGGTAAAGGATAGCAGTAGGATTCAGTTATTTATTGGAGTGATACAGGGAACTGACCATTTTCCCAGTATCTTTAGCAATGGATCATATATATGAGTTTCATTTGAGGACTAGATTGAGTTTAAGTCCCAATAGGCACTCAAGGCACAGAGTTTTCCTGAGAGAGATAAAAATTCAGGGTCCACTTAGTGATGATGGATGCCACTATTTTGTTTTTTGAGGCATTGAAAGAGACAAGCCAGGTTTTCTTGTTAAATCTAGGTTAAAAGAGAGATCAGCTGGTCATCTAGAGTTTGGGAGGTGCATATACGTTGTATCCTCATGTATTGACAAATGATCGAAGGCAACACAAAACTACAAGGGATTTGTGCAATGCATGCTTAATGCTGATTGCTTACAGATCTTATGAAATAAACAAGACAGATTTAAAATAAATAGAAATATATGTCTATGTCTTTGTTTTTCATCAGGTTCTCCTAGCAAATTCCATAACTAATTCCACCCATATGAAAGAGCTGATGGATTGATTTCTCATTGACTGTTCTCATGAAAGAGTTTACATTTTTTCTTGCATTTTGCATGTGATTAGCCACCCATTGCACATACAACCCTTTAGCATTCAATGTACCCAAACCTGCCCTGTAAATATTGGCTCTCAATGTTCAACCTGCTGTAACCTGCCCCATGTATACTCTGTCATAATATATGATATCTTCACAAAAAATGCAGGAATTCACATAGTGAGACCTTTAAAAGCTGATATTTATAGGGTGGGTTTGAGTGTATTGAATGTTAAAGATTTAATACATGTACCACTCAAAAACCTGCATTTGACTGAAAGAATATTCTGCTGAAGAATTTTGTGGCACTTAGTAGGAGATGTACTGAGCTTCATGCAAAATTTGATAAAGAAATGTTATTTAAATTTGCTAGTGATTGTAAACAGCCATTCCAATGTAATGTTACAAAATCACACATAATTGAACATTAGAAGATAACACAAAGTCTATTGGCAGACTGACTCAGCAGACTGGGTACCAATGAGTATTAGCTGTAGATGCATTTCTGTTCTATTGTACAATCACAGCATGTACAGTTGGGAAACTTTTCAGTACCACCTTATATACCTGGAAAGTTAGCAGTACTAAGTATAATCCAATAAATAATATTTTAACCTTCAGAGAAGATTTATATCATACTTAGGAAAAGGTAATCATTCACAGTTATACATAATTATTACTGTGACTCTGAATCTGCTAAGCTATCAATTTGTGCTGTTTAGACAACTGAAAGGCCTTTATAAAAAATATTAAAAATAAAGGTGTATATTTATTCCAATAATGTCTAAACAGACCTGCATTAGATATGTAAACAAATAACAAATCAGTTAATCCTTGTAGCATAGAAACTTTCTTCCGAGTTACAATACTTTCATCTTGTATTTATTGTTTCTGATCCTTTTATCTTGTATTATCTCATTTGCATATGATTAATCACCTCCCAAAATCAAAAACTCGTATATCTTTGTTTTAAGATTCTTTTTAGTTATTTCAGATGTGATCTTTTCCATAGAAAATGAGCATGTAAGTTATTTTTCTTTCTTGTGTTCTTTTTGGTGGTGATCTTGGTATTTCTTCATTTTCTTAATTTCACTCTTGTCCATCTATTTATATTTCAACTAACTTTCTTCCATTTTATTATCCAAGGTTTCATCTTATTCCACTTTTTTGTGACTTTCTGTCTCTTCTTGTTCTTGATCTTCCATTTATTTAATCATCCAGTTTGTTTCCACTTCTGAATTGATCCTTGAGATGTCCCTTTTTCCAGTATAGCCATTTTGTTGTTCTTTTTTTTAAAAATTATCAGAAAACTTTTAGCTTCTTTTGGATCAGCCTCATTGTTCTTTCTATACCATGACCTTTTTTTCATTGAAAAAGGACAGTTAGTCTGAACATTTGATTTTATTTCCTTAACGCTGATGGGTTCAGTTTTCCCTGCATGTGGAATGAATCTGTATCTGAAGAACATTTTCAGTTTATGCTACACTTCTCATTTGCTTTCATTAAGTGGTGAAATGAAGAGCTTTTAACCCCATTTTCTTCCATTTGATTATTCTTTCCACAATGCCATTAGATTGTGGGTGATTTGGTGGTGTCTTTTTATGGGATGCATCCAATCTGTTTTAGCCATGCAAATAAGTTCTTATCTGTTCAAAATTTAGGTGCATTGTCTTCCATTTCCACTATTGTCTTTTTACTCCATTCCTTGAGAATATAATTTTTGTACTTGCTTTCATTGTGGTGGCTTTTTTGTATTTTTCTTCTGGATCAAGCTCATTGTTAACCTGAATACAAGTTCACTAATGCTAAGAACAATCCTCTATTTTTTTGATATGTGCTGAGATCCATTTTCTTCCTAACCCATGGCTCTATAACTATAGTCATTTTCCCAAAATATGCCTATGCTTTCAAATTCACAATATTTGGCCCCATTTTCTTTTGTAATCTATTCAAGTATTGGATAATGGACTCATTTAGTGCTTGTCTTGTTTGGAAAAACTTGGTTCTTTTAACAATGACCAATCTTTTCTTTTGGTTTTATATTCTTTTTTATAACTTTGACAATTTCTTCAAATGTCATTTCTTCTAATTCACTTTGGTAACACATTGTCGAAAATTTCTTTTTTACTGCTTCTCACCCATCAGTATACAAGAAATAAATCTGTTAAATCTCATTCTCTCCTCCTTTTGTCTTGGTGTCTCATAATTTTTGCTTCTGGAAAATGCCACAAAAGTTCTTATACATTTCCACATGTTCTGGGTCTTCCAGTGCATTTATCGGTGATGCTATTGTTATTTTAATATCTCCTGTCTCAGCACTTGTGGCACAGTTCTCTCCATTGCGTTAAGCCATTTTCAGGTTCACTGAATAATGGTGTCTTTAAAGGGTCACCCATTGCAATTCCTTTTATTTTTGTCCTATCTCATTTGCATATTATTTGGTTTTGCAGCTAATATTTTTCATCAATAAAAATATTGGTCCCCATTAAAGGTACTTATGGGTTTCCAAAAACAAAATATAGTGGATGAAGTTGTAAAAAGGCTACATGAAATTACAGTTATTACATGTCAAATCTATCCATGATTTTATTCCCATTTTAATATAAACGATGATGTTATACAAATTTATTTGAATAAAGTTCTCATTGCAAAAATAGATTTTTTCAAAATTCAATGGCCTGCTTTGACCAAATTAATTTCCCTGATTTTGAATAACACTTTCCATACTCCATACAATTGTAGTCACTTTCTTTTTTCAAAATTTAAAAGAAAAATCTTGGCTACGCCCTAACAATTGATATATAATGATTAATATTTTCTTGTGATATAATTACATGCTCAACCAATTATGTGACTACAATTTTTTTAGACAATCTAACATTAGCAATGTGTTCCTCTGTATCTTCTTAAAATTCCAAGAACAGGTTTGTTTTGAACTTTTGTGTCCCCGCTGAATTTTTTTTGTACACACACAAATGGCACTATTATATATATATATATATATATATATGAAAAATTTATCTCCCCAAAAATTCTAATTCCAGCAGTATCCTGGAAGATTACATTTTTAAGGCAAACAGTCTTTGTAAATGTAATCATTGATCTTAAAAGATAGAGCATTAATAATAATAATAAATAAAATTCACTTACCTCATCTCTACTCTATGTTTCATAGAACTGCATCCACCAAAATTCTGGAGAATGGATATAGTTTTGCAAAACTATGAATAGAAAACAAGATAAGTGAAGAGCTGAAATATAACATGCAAAAGTTTCCTAAAAGATTTGAATGTTAAAAAAATGAATGCAGTAAAAACATAAAACTGATGATATGTTCTGCTTGGCCTCTGTTCTTCTTCCTATTAGTCTCTCATCTTTTCAGTTCCATCATCAGTGTCCTCTGAGAAGTGATTTTTGACCTACTTTTTTCTCTCTTTTCACAGTTTGGGGTTCATCTCAAGTCAACTATTCTTTCATTGAACATCCTCAGGTCATGACTGAGATCATAACCTGTCATTTCTTAATATCAAAGGAAATAATCTTGCTTTCTCTTCCCTAAATACTTCCTATCTAGAGATCTGAGACCAGTTTGTTACATAGATATCATAAGCAGATATCAATTTCAAGCCTGGTCTGTATATAGATGGGTGATCATTTTATTTTAGCAGATGCTTGCTATAGTCTTTGATGATCCTGTTTCATTTTCTCGATAATCCATGGAATTGGAGATTGGAGATCCTGAGTTCTAATTCCAATTCTAGTAATATATTCACTTATGTTCAAATACCTTTGAGAAAGGTATGAATCCACCTCAGTTTCACATAACTATGGGTTAATTAGTAAGACTTGTGTCATCAAATCATTATCTTTAAAAAAGTTGTTACAATCTAAAAATATTTTTTGGCTTTAAAAGGAGTTCAACCTGTATCAACAGTTAAATATCTGGACATTTATCCAAATGATCCTCTCCTTTTTTTTTTTATTATGTAAATTCACCAGACTTTTCTTCTAGACTGGTTTGTACTTTTTATAGAACTCTAGTTTCTTTTTGTATTTATCCATTCTGAAAAGGATCTCTCTTTTTGCAATTTGATACCTTTCCCAAAGGGACATTAGCACTCTTTCATAAAAGTAATGAACTTTACTGGAATTTTTTCTCAAATCTCTGATTTCTCAATCTGTTTGTTTACAATCCATTTCTTAATCTATTGTTTAAATAACCTGCAAAGGGTTGGTAAGCATTATCCTCTAAAAAATCAGTCAATTAATTTTATATAGCTATTTTGGAAGATGTCAGCATTTTTATGCCTTTAGTTATGATTTGTCAGTATGCAAAGCCAAATCAAAATGACAACTTTAACATTTAATGGAAATAGTTACCTTTAAATCTGAAACTGTATTGCTCACGACTTTTGTGCATCAATATGCAAAAATCTAATTTTTTTTCTGCTCAGACAGGAATGAAAGTTGGAATGTGCAGAATGCCAGTTCACTATATATGTTTAAAATACTTCCTAGATTTAGTGTGGCAATTTCCATTCTTGGAGGTATACTATTTGGTGATTTTATAGTATAATCTACATGAAGGACCCTTTAAAATATGTTAATGTAAGTGAACTATTATCCTTCACAAAGAAATGTGTCTATTCTTCAAAATATGAAGATCTGATTAGGATTTGTTATTTAAGAATTATTCAAATACTATATATATTCAACGTTTAGACATTTGCTTTTATTAAAAATAATGATGAAGGGTTTCATTCAGTTTATTTCCATAAAAAATGTCACTTCCAACATTGAAATTTCTAAAATCATATATAAGTATAGAAGTACTATGATTCTTCTGGAATATTCTAGATCTTTTTCAACCTTGGAGAACTGTTTTTTGTTTATTTTATGTTAGTATGTTAGTTATGTACATTCATTTACCAAATGGAGGGATTCTGAAGGTCCTTTTCTATGAGGAACTTTGCCACCAGCAAGAGGACATGAGGGTGAACTCATCTTTACTTCATTGGTACATCATCCAAAGGGACATTTGGACAATGGACATGGACATCAAGTGGTGAGAAGACATTGCTAATTTCGCTCATGCTCACTGCCATGGAGAAACATGCTTGACAGGAAGAAAACAACAAGGAATTTTGGGGGAGAACATCTTCACATGCATTCATTGCAATGAAGACTGTCAAAATGTGTATGTACAGCCATAAACGATGCTACACAGCTATCAGCAGCTAAGGCATAACTTTTCTTTACAATTCCAATATTTCTCGAAGAAACACAGATGCCAATGTAAATGTTAAATGCATTAAAAATAAAAAAGTACTATCCAATTACATCATTAGAAAAACTTTAAAAAAAAAGACTTCTACAAATATTTTGATTTTTACCCATATTGTATATATAGTAAAATAGAATTTTCGGTTTGTTGATACTGATCATTTTCAAGAATAAAAACAATTGCTTTTTCATTACTCTTGGACAAATGTTGTTATTATAGTGGATATTTGTATTTGAAATAAATAGCCCATTTTTATTTTTAGCTTTAAACAACATAATTTTATGTTTATCAATCTGCATATTTGATAAATCTTCATAAAGAAATTATGAGTATCCACTATAATGTCTGAAGTAATAAAAGTGTCACTATTAAAAACTAAATCCATTGTTTATAAAATATATATATTTGATATATATATATTTATAATTTATTTGAATTGAAATATTTGACCCATTTGAACATATATTTGCTTCTGTCCTTATCTTATTAATATGAATATAGATATATTTTATAAGGAGATTTTAAAAATTTTATTACTTTTCTGTTGGATAAAGAATCACATCGTGTATCGAGAAAATTGTTTGAATATAATTCTTTGAAAACAATTGTTTGAAAAACATTTATTTTAATTGTAAATTGTTTGAATGAAAATAATTGAAAGGACAATTATACTAAATGATAATTTGAAATACCTATGTTAAAAATATGTATGTGGTCTTGCTTTGAGAGAGTAAATGCTGATTTACCTAGAACTAATAATGCTCTTGAAAGGCAGTAAGAATAGGGCTTTTCTGCAGCAAGTGTCATCCCATAATATGGAAATACTAAGATGCTCTTAAAAATGGAATAGGACTTGCAAGAAATTCATATTGCTAAATTAAGAGCAGGTTGCCAAAATATCAAGAGTGTCAAGAAATACTATGACATAAATGGAAAACTTAAAAATTAATGGCATCCTTACAGAGTACTCTTCAATAGTTGACTATTTGCCTGCAGTATCATATAACTTAAGGTTATAAGGATTTTTTCCTACTAAATTGTTTTTTATTAACAATGTTTGTATTTTGAATAATTATCATTTGTGTATTTTCTCTTTTAATTTTTACATTTTTATTACAATAAAGAATTTTGTATTTTGAATAATTATCATTTAGTATAATTGTCCTTTCAATTAATTTTCATTTAAATAATTTACAATTTGAATAAATTTTTTTGAATAAATGTTTTCGAATAATTGTTTTCAAATAATTATTCTCGAACAATGTTCACATAATCTCACATGGTATATTTAATAGTTTCATAGCTTTTATCTGTTGGAAAATTTTTATATTCCAAAACTAAAAATATATTTTCTTTACATTAAATTTTATAAAAATGTAAGAAACAGGATTGGAAAACTTTGCAGAATTAGTAATAGAATTTTTAAATACAAAATGGTTTCCCTGATTATTCAAATTATGATGCTTATATCAAACATTGTCAGTCAAAAACATTATAACCACTGGCCTATTTCCAGCCAAAATGTCTGCTGACTAGATAAACTACAACAATCCTGAAGTATAACATAATCATAGTCAAGTTTTAAATTGAAATATAGCTGCTTTATCAGAACTGTTAGGCTAATGACTAATTAAATAGTCAACTCTTGATGTGGTAAGGTGCAGCTAAAAATCTACTGTTAACATTGAAGATTTCAATTTTGGCATCAATTTAAAAGTAAATGGAAATAACACTTAAACCAAAAGCTTGGAATATAGATGTATATAGGTTGTCTTATATAGCAAATTTTGTATTCATATACAGAATCCTTCAGTAGCAGAAGAATCAGTAATTTTAACAAACATTAAAAAGTAATTAAAAAGAAATAATAAAACTACATGAAGACATATATCTAAGCAATAGCTATTTATGCTTCTTTTTTGCTTAACTAGTAGATTTGTAATTAGTAAAATGTTGTGTTGAGTAGATTGTTATCAAAGTAATGAAATAGTTTAACATTATTATTATTGAAAATTTGATACTGTGAATATCCTATTTGGAGAGGATAATAAAATATGACTGTATAATTCCTCTGCATGTTTCATTGACTTGTCTAAATCTCAGATTAGTGTGAAATAGGAATGTCAGTATTATATGTCCTATAAGAAGAATAAACACCTTGCAGAATTGGTGACAAATGACATAAAAAAAATAAAATTAAGAAGTAAAAACTGTAGAAAAATATAATCACTGAACATCTCTGATTGGATTATGATTATTCTATTGTTATGGAGCATACTTCCTGAAAGAATTACTTTTCACTTATCCAGAAAATCCTTAATTATCATTCTACATATTTCAATTAACAAATTTAGATGTTAATTATAGGATTAATTCTTTTTTTAATGTGCCACAATGTGACAGAGGATAATGTCCAACATTTTTGCTCACATATGTATGTATGTATAATATAGTACAGGCTGTTGTACATTTGTACAAGGTTTCAATAAAGGCTTTTTTGACATAGGGTTATGATATGAATAAAAAAAAAGAAAAATGGATATCTTTAATAAATCATTTGAATATTGTTAACTGTACAAAAACTGGTAAAGAAATTTTAACACAAGATAACTTGGACATTGAGATTAACACCAAACAGTGAATGTCACGCTTGAAGATTGCATTCAAGCATGAAATAGACTGTTGCTACTTGGTGATGACATCAGTGTCCACTTTATATATATATATATATATATATATATATATATATATATGAAGAAATATAGTTTTAAGGTGTGCTATATTTATGGGATAAAGTGCTAAATATCAGAGATAGAGCATATATAAATGTAAAAGTGAACATTGAAGTCAACACTTCAGTCAGTTGTTTCTGAGTGTTGACTTCAATGTTCACTTTTATATATATATATATATATATATATATATATATATATATGATAGAAATATAGTTCTAAGGTATGTTATATCTGTAATCTTCAGGCTTAATGCATACATATATCCTTACAACAGGAGTGAAAAGTCCATGTATGCAATTCCTGCACTGTATGCCTTACATTTTTTCCAGGATAAATATTTTTGTGTAATATAAAATTAATTATTGATATTTTTCACTATCCTCTTTGTACTTGTATTTTTTGTATTTCCCATTCTTCATTTCTTAGGATAATTGTTACAAGTGATATTATTTAGGGAGTGTAAGTAGAGTAAATGCTTGTTGTTTAGCAAGAAATGATACAAGTAAAAGCAATGAATTTACTAGCTTTTTTAGTAAGGAGTACGAGAGATAGTGAGTGGGTGAAAGAGAGGCAGTCACTGAAAACAGAAATTCTTTTGCTTGCATTAGAAAAGGCCATGGCTTTAACCTTCCCTGTTTTAATCAAGCTGAGTGAATGAAAAAGAGAGACAGAATAATGAAGTGGGGGGGGGGTCACAGAGAGAAAGCCACCAAACAGCAGAAATTCTTTTGCTTGCTTTCCAGCTGTAGACACTCTTTACTGAAGTGATGATATTTTTGTTGCTTGCAGCTGAAATCAAAGACATGCCTATTCAAAGGATTTATAGTCAGACAGATTTAGCTGAAAAGTTTGCATTATTCGGTTCTGAAGAGTATATATGGAATGTCTGATGACTTTAGTGTTACATCAAAAATTCTTTCTTTTACTTACTTTTAAAAAGTTTTAACCCATGGAGATTATTCTTGACTGCTTAAGACCGGATTCAGTCATGTGACCATTACTCAGAAAGTTTTTGACCATTTCATACATGGGGCAAGGAGCAACTGGTGAATTTTTTGTGATTAAAAGTTAAGTTTTCATCTGTTTCAATGCCTTAAGATTTAATTTTACAGTTATATAAAAACATTTCTTGATAATATTGTATATTATTTCATTAAACATGTTGAATTTTGTTAAAGGACATTTTAAAAAATCACTGCAATACATAATTTTAAAATTAAATTAAAAGTATTTAAATTCAAATTTCTTGTATTAATGTTGGTGTTATTTTAAAGAAGAAAAGTTGAATTTTATCTTAAAAGGACATTTGGGTAATTAAAACAATATTAATTTAGTATGTCAAAATTACAAATTTCCATTTTCCAGTCATTAGTCAATGCCATTTTCTGACACCTGTTGTCAAACAATTAGAAACTTATTTTAAACATTTTTTAAAATTTAAAATAAAAATGTCTATGTCTCATTAAAATAAAAACTGCTAATTTGATGAATTGCGAACAAAATTAAACCAAAATTACTTAATTTTTTCTTAAAAATTAGTGAAAAACATATTTTTTGCAAGGGTCTCTTTTTCCCTATTCACCTTGCCAATTAGCCTGCATAATGGACTGCATGCCCTGGTTTGCAATTAACCCTTTGCCACTACCACACATACACACACACACATATATATATATAATTGTATATTTGGGCAGTAATCTCTCTTTTATACAAGTTTCATTAAAGACAACTGACAAGATACTGTAATTCAGCTTTTTATTCAATTTTTCTTGTGTTCATATAAGTGTTTTCTTTTCTAAACATAAAGTGTGTAAAACTGTCCGAATGTTCTATATATGTGACCATTTTTGGCTATTCTATTTGCCATATCAAGTATTTTTTTTTTTAAATTCTAACTGGATATGTAAATTTTTATATGTGTGCATTTATAGTGATGGGAATGTTTTTTTTTCTTTTCCAAACACAGTCAGCACATTGTGACCATGTTCATAGTTGATATTATGAAGTGTTGGCCTTTACCCTTTTATTATTAATGCCTCTCTATATATGCATGTATGTGTGTGTAAGCATATTTACATACTTCTACAACTAAAATAATGTTAATTTTTATTGTTTTCAGAAATAAAAATATTATGAAGCAGCATTTTTTAGTAGTAAGACAGTTTAATCATATATACATTTTAATGAATGTACAAATTTGCTTTTTATGATGACTATTTTTATAATTTTGCTAATTTAAATTTTTGTGAGAATTGTTTTCATTATGATACAAATATTCAAGTGTAGTTATGTACCTATTTATTAGTATACCACATATCTATTTTTAATAAATCTATTTTGACTCTCTTTGTATGGCTGTTATAATTAGTGTTAAGTAAACTTTAAAAACACTATTGCACCTATGTATGCATGCATATTGTATTGAATAATGGATCATTTTTGTAAAAGGTATAGGAATGTACGTTTTTTTTTTGTTTTTTTTTTTATCTGGGAAGCATTAAAATTATCTTTTTTTAAAACTAAACATTCCCAACTTTTGTTGATAAGTGTAGTGTTAAAATTAAGTATGTGTTGCGTTTTTATTTTCACAGTTGTTGCAGTACAATTCAGTTTTATTTTTTTAACAACACACAAAAAATTGGAATTTAGTAACTGATTTTAAATTAAACATTCAGTTAATTATTTTCATATCAATTTGATTAGATTAAAATAAAATTTTTTCACTTTTGAAAAAATCAAAGAAACACATTAAAGTTCAGTGCTAATCCCTTATTCCATCTCTCTTTCTCTAAATGTGTACAATGAGAGGCAAAAAAATTATTTTTAAGAAGATTATGAGATAATCTTGAGAGATTATTGTGCGCGAAACAAAGCTACCTTCTGCCATCAGGGACAAACTCATTTTTGGTGAGTGTAAGTTACGATTCGTGAAATAAACTCTCACTAATTTTAAATATTTCGATATGATTAAAAGTTTTAAAAGATGCTATATATATATATATATATATAAAATATATAGATATAAATTTGCTAATAAAAACATTTATTTTTATGAAAAATTAAGTTAGTGGTAAAAATAGCATTCCAGACAACCTGTAACACCCTCTGTAAAAAATGGTCTCATCCATTACTTAATCCTCTACAGACTACAAAAAGAAGTAACCTTCAGAGCATGGCCGTTAGTTATGGGTTCTGTGTCGTGTTGTAATGGCTAGTAAATTGCTCTCATAAGACATTACTACTGTACAGTGAGTTCAACCCTCACTGGGTTTCTTGTGCTTGTGGCCTTGTGCCTAAGCTAAACTTAGTAAATACCTAATCGTATGCAGACATTATAGCTGAGTTGGCTACTCTGTCTCGAAAATTTTAAACAAAATTAAAGAAATAATTACACAGCCAAGGATTTGTTATTCGTTACAACGGTTACATAGTTGTTTGTTTTTGTATTTTTAAGACTTCCTGAAGATCAGAAATGGCAGAGTTACTATCTATTCATGTCCACATTCCTCCTAACCAGATGGCCACTAATGCGAAGGCCAGAGCTGCAGCTAAAAAACTTGAAGCTAATGGAGGTGCAATGGCCTTGCATCCTTTACAAAATTCTACAGAGAGACATACAGAAACTAAAGATACTAGAGGAAGATTCGCCAAACTTCCTAAAAGAAAAGCCGTTGATATAGAGTTTAGGGATTTAACTTATTCTGTTAAAGAAGGAAGACACAAAGGTAAGTAATTTTCTATTTTTCTTCTACACTGTAATCAATGTACATTCTCCATTCGCTTTCGTCATGACTTTGTTGTAATAAATGTTCATTTCACATCTTTTTTTTTCTTCTCTCTCTTAAAATATTGCTTTTAAAAATTAGTACTATTGATGCGTGATTTTTAAGTTTTCTAAACAGCATTTCATTTGTTATGTCTGAATTCAACATGCAGTAGTTGTTTAGCTGTCTCCCTCTTTTGTACACGTGTCTATTAATTCAACCTAAATTAGTCTAGAGACGAACTATTTTATTCACTGCCATTGACTTTTCAAAAATGAAATAGAAAACCTTAATGTCAACAATTTCAGACTATTTACTTTTATTTTTTTGTTTAATTAATATTGATTACGTTTAATAACGTAATCTCGTGGGAGATTCAAACAAAGGCATGAGCAAGTTTTTTTTTTTTTTTTTTACGTATGATATTTACTTTTTTTTTTTTTTTTTTTTTACGCGCAATTTTGTTACCTGGATTTTTAATAAACTTCTGTGTTTATGGATCTTTTCCCCCAAAATTGACTACGATTTCTCAAATAAACTTTTCAATCATGCACTTTTAAATTTTAAAGTGAATAATGATTTACAATAATAATTTTAAATAAATTTATTTTACAATTATAATAATTTGATTAAAAAAACACTTCGGGACTCAGAATTGAGAAAACTTGAACTTGTTCATAGTTTATCATTTTAAATACTGAGCCTTTCTTAGTTATAAAATTATGTTTGAAGACTTGATTAGTTAGAACTCCGCTATATATCTATGATGCGTATGTTATGTATTATTAACCCGGACATTAAGTACCATCTGCTTCCTTTCTGCACTAAAATGTAATCATTCACTATGTTATTCCTCCGCATTATGTGCCACTTTTAGTACCATCGAATTGGTTGCTTCCTTCCTATTCCCAGCCTACAAAAATAAATAGAAACAGAATTAAATATCACACACCCACTCTATTGCCCCTCTTTCATTTAATCTCGAATTACCTCTTCTTGTCCCGTGGACATTGCACGAAATTTAAATTTGTACTTTCTTTGTACTTTTGTTTTTATAAACTCTCTAAAAAGGCCAAAGGCTGGATTATTTTTTTTTTTAAGTAAACATAAACTTGGAGTATCGGAATTCGTTAAAAAAACAGTCTAAATAAATTTGCCTAATTACAGTCTGTGTGTGGAAATCGAGTACAATAAATTTTAAACAAATAAAAAAAACACATTTTAAAACTCTTAACAATAAGAAGTCAAGTTTTCCCCCACCCCCAAACAATAACTGTTGCAGTGTTGCTCACTCATTTAATTTTGGATCGCATCATAAATGATTTAAATAATTTTCCTGTCAGAATTTGAAATAATGACTAAAAATACCTTGTAAAAAAAAAAAAAAAAAAAAAAAAATCATATTAAATTATTAAAAATAGTTTGTTTTTAAAGAAAGCTTATGCGTTTTAAACGGAAACTAAAATATCTGTCGTAAACGTTACTTTCGCCAAGCTTATTTCACTTTTTTTCTCTTATCAAAGATTTTTAAACTAATACTTTATTTTTTACGCATTTTATTTTTACTGCAGTTTGTTTACAGAGTGCACTTGTTGGATACTATGAATTTATTTATACTATTTTATTGTTTTCGTTAAGTTTCTCTCTTTTGACAATGAAAAATTAAATGTGAACAGAATCCTTTAAAATATGCGCATCATGAATAGAATCAACATTTTTCATCACTGAGATCAAAATATCCGCTTGTTTACATAGTGATGCACAGAATTCCAATTACTTCGCCATTATTATCGTTTTTGGAATCTCTTCTTATAAAGAAACCAGTCTTCCTCTATTCTTCTCTTAATGAATTAGGCTCTTAAAAGTTACACGTATTTTCTGGTGATTATACGATAGAAAAAAACCTTATAATTGAACAGAATCTCATCTGTTTATGACGCGGTAATCTTTTGTTTATGAATAAAACTACTTTTTTCCGTTCAAATATTTGAAACCGCCATTATACACCTATTCTATATTTTTATTTTATTTATATTTTGTCGAAACTGAAGTTGATTATTTTCTTATCATTCGATTGTTTCATGACTTAGTGTACGTTAATTAATTTGTGATTAATTGCTTTAATTCTCGCTAATATATCCCCCACAAAAAAATAAATATTTAAAAAAAAAATGAATTTTTTTTTTTTAATCTGGAATTTTCATAATAGGAAAAACTGGTTTTCACAAACGTGAGCAAGATGTAAAAAAAATTAAAGATGTCACAATCTCGTTATATAATCCAGGAATTTAAGCAAAATTTACCTCATGAAAATTATTTCGAAATTAAAAAATGAATAGATTTTTTACTGATTATGCTCATTTTTTTAAAAAAAATTTTATTTTTTTTTTTTTAAACGTATGCATTTTAAATTGCAAAACATTTTTATTCCGGAAATATAATCGTAGAAAAACTACGATTCAAAAAGAGCCCCTTGCAGGTAACACTGCTACATCATTGTAATTAATTACATCACTTATCCTCGTAAGTTTATAGAAAAATCTTTTTTGCTATGTCAATTTGTAACACTACAGTGCATGAACGGTAAAACACGTGGAAGCTTTTTTCCCCTTTTAAGAATAAGTTTATTACTACTATCTATAACTAATAAATCTCCATCTTCGCTTTTTTGCCAGATTACTCGCTCTTGATTTTTGTTCTCTTTTAATGCAATTACGGTAGGAGCGATAATCATTTGATGTTTTTAACTATTGCCTGCTATCCTTTCTCTCTTTGCCAAGTTAGCTATTTTTTCTTCTCTGTAATGTGTAAACTTCTATTTTAAGCACTATTTGCTTGGTTATCTGTAAAATTTCCAAAGGAACGAAGTGTGCACTCATAAGCTCACAACTGACCGAAAAAGTATTTCTCGCAAATATCCGAATACACAGTATTCGGATATTTGCGAGAGACGTCTAATTACGTCTGTTACTTTTTTTTTTTTTTTTTTTTTTTCGTCTTTTCTCTTAGGATTTTGATTAAATTTCTATGAAAGTCTAAAAATTAAAGGTAAATGTGGTCTTTTTAATACAGATTTATTTTTCTTGTAAAATAACCCTTCTTGACATAACTAGTAAATGGGTCAATTAACTTAACTAACAATAATGCGCATCGGTACGGAACGCACCGTAAGGCTTAAAATGATATACTGGTCATGTACTGCGTGATAGGTAAATAATAAGCTCTTTTTCTGGTTTCAGTATAAATAACTGATATAACAACTGCAGATTACCTCTTCTAAACGAATCCAAACTGATTCAAATTACCAAAAACTTTGTTAAAGCATCAGTGAAATAAAATTCTTAATTTCGAACTCTTTGTTTCTGACAATGACTTCAACAAATCCTTTTTGTAAAAATTGTGTATGCTTTGATTCTTTGACAAAAAAAATGTTTAAATTTAGACTGATTTTTATTTTGATGTTTTGAATCGAGTAATGAAATCATTTATTTTATTCATAATTCAGACATTCAAATATTTATAAACTGACCTTTTTGCAAAGGTTAAGTAACTTTTCAATGTTTGAGCACTGGATGATTTGTGTAAAAATATTTTTAATCATTTTGGATTAGAAAAATTCCTTGCAATACTTTGTTTATACTTTTAATGATTTTAAAATATTTGAATTATGAAAGCTTACTCTTGTTATGAAATAGCTGAGATAAACAATTGTACAGACTTAATGTTTTGAATGTCATATAATTTCAATGCAGTGGGGAAACATTGCAAAAACCATTTCATTACATTATTTTTAGCTGCATGTCTTTACATCAAAATTATACCACATCATCTTTACAGCAAAGATTTTAACAAGTGCTGATTATAAAAATGATAAGGATTAAAATATTTCTAGGAATTGTATAGATACCAGTTGAATTATGTCAAAAAAAGTGAAACTTGTAAGTGGCGAAACGTTTTTTTTTTTTTTTTTCCTAAGACATATAACTGATCTTAGTTATCAATCTTTAGAAAATACTAGGCTCAAAACAGCCTAAAAAGTAAGAATTACTTAATATTGGCTAAAATGTATATTTTGTTGATTTAAAAGAGAAAAAATATTAAGATTGCTGTGATTTTATTCTTCAGTCTTTCTAAAGATTGTTTGCAAGTGACAGTTTTTTTAAGGAGCTCTCATTGGTCAAAAACATGACAATTCAAATGTCTGTCTGAAGATTTTTTGCACAAAAATGAGAATTACATAAGGTTTGTGTTATATAAAGGCTTCATCTTCATACTGCTGGTCAATGTAAATTTCTTGGTTGGTTCTGAAGAGTATTTGACATTTATTCAGATAATGGTATGGTGTGTCACTAATGCTGAAAACAGAACATTCTGCTGACATAACAGATACCATATTTACTCTTGTCATAGGGTTTTGTCATTGGTTAAAAAAAAAATACAACTTTATCTGTGCACTGTTCGTTTAATAGTTTGCAGGTGGGAGGAACATGGCTTGGCAGTAAACTGTCCGCAATTTATTGCCCTCTTGAAAGACTTCCAGTAAACAGGATTCTAATAATGGTAAAGAAGTGATAGATATCTCATTGTTGGCAACACAGCTTGCAATCTTGCAGAGTGCAAAAAGTACTACTGATAGTCGCACTTGGAGGCGCATCTGAAGTTTTCTAGTAGCATTTGTGTAAGCCAGATACAGATTGGTTTGATGAAGCTAAGATATTTGACCTCAAATCGTATAAAGTTTGAAGGATTGACAAAATTGAAACCAGAAAACTATAACTGAAGCATGGAAGCTGCACTGTAATTCTGTATATGTGTAATATATATTTGTATAGGACAATTTTTCATCAAATAATTGAAGTATGAATGGAACTATATACCAAAATATGTTGAACAAGAACCTCTATAAATTGCTCAAGATTTTAAAAATATTGCGCAGTTGGCTGCTTCAACATGATTCTGATAAATGTAAACCAAACTATGGTATGAAAAAATTAACTTATGGAAGTAATCCAGTCAGTCTCCTAACTTGAATTTGAAAATTGTACCTATGTTTGTCCACCTCCATAATGTGGAGTAAATGAAGATCTGCTATAAAGTGTGGTCCAAAATACCAGTATTGTTTGAAGTTAATGGCTATTTTTAGAAACTAACTGTAGCTAGTTGCCAACAAAGGCTATTCCAAAAGTATTGAGCTATGTTTTGCAGAGTATCATATACTTTGCCACTATATAAAAATATAGTGGTATATAAATGTATCTGAAATTTTTGGCAATATTGTTATAAAGAAACCTGTGAGTAATGTAATGGTTACTAGAAAGCTGAGTACAAATTCTTGTTTAGTTTTAGTTGACTATATTACAAAGTTTCTTTCAGGAAAGGCATAAATCCATCTTGTCTTCCCCCAGATATGGATTTAATAAGATAGACCAGGCTTTCTCACCTTGTGTAGCAGCTTGTTTAAGGGCTACTCTGAATTCATATCTGAAGAAGGCAATGGGAAATCATTTTTCCCTAGAAGTTTTTCTGTTTTAGATAAACAGAAAGTGGACTATTGTCCTCATCTTTGTTGCCATATTTATCAGGTTTCAGCCGTTGTACCCTCCGGCCTTCTTCAGGTGGCTGGAATGTCAAACTGAACCCTTTTTGCTCACTGGGGGTAGACTGTTCTAGTTCTATGTCTAATGATGTCAGTTATCAGTTATCTCCTGTTAATTCCACTCTCCAAGTAACCAAGTATTGAACTCACACTCTTTGGGTCCTGTCTCTGGATCTAACTAATGCCTTTATCCACTGTGCCATGTGTCCTTGAGGACATTTGGGTATGAATTTCTGGGTATTATAAACTTAATGTCTTCAGCAACCATTTTTTTTTTTTTTTTTTTTTTTTTTTTAACCAATGCTCATATTGCAATTTTTGCTGTTATCATTGCATGTTTTTACCAGAGCTCATATTGCAATTTTTGTTATTGCTTTTTCCTGGCACCTCCTTATTACTAGTTCCCATATTGTATTCATTTCTATGCTTGGTCAGCTCAGGAGGTTTTTGTGGCCTAGCATATGTGCTGATTCCTTAAGTTTACAAGTTTTCCAATGATGTTCTTTGTCTGTGATTTCAACCTGATCCCACAGAAGGCGGTGATCTCCATTTTCTCTCCATGTGGTCAGCCATGCCTGATTTTTCCACTTCCCCTCGTGTTACAGCTTTCTGGCGTTCTTGAAGCCTTACCTTAATGGGGTGGCTTGTCTCCCCTTTATATTTCTTTCCGCAGCTGCACGGTATGGTGTACACATAGTCTTTAGCCATGTTCTCCTCTATGGGAGGTCTTATTCAGGAGAGATATCTGAAGTGTTGTCCAGCTTTTGAAGGTTGTCCTGATGTTATATGGACTGCAGATCCTTTGTATTTTCTCTGATAACCCCTTCACATAAGGCAGGCAGACTGTTTTCTGAGTGCTGTTGTTATCCTCCTATTGTTGTACCTGCCTATCCCATCTCAGAAATATAGACAGATACGGAATATGTGGAGAACAATCATCATCCATCTCTTAAAGAATACGACATGTATAATCAATAAAACTGGCTAATGCTATATGTTATGCTTTTATTATACGTAATTTCATTTTAAATATTAAAATTTGATCTATCAAATTTATAAAGATACTAATCCTATATATTTTAAGGAAGTTTGTACAGAGCACGATATATAAATTGTATAAATTATGCAAAAATGAAAATAACACTGACATCTCATTTTAACATATATTTACCAAAATAACACAAATATCTTGGAATACTAGAGTAAATTTATTCAATAAATCTTCCATTGGCTTCGACCACTGCCTCCCAATGACTTTGGAATTTTATGCAACTCTTCTGGATGGTCTCATTGTTTAAGTTGGTGAATTCTGTCATAATCCTTGCCTTCAGTTCATCTTTGGTATTACAAGGAGTTTTGGTCTCTTGCTCAACTGCACCCCACACATAATGATAAAGGGGTTGCATCTGGAGAGTTAGGTGGCCAGATGTAGGGGTGATGTGGTTGCAGAAATTGTCTGGCAGTCACGACTGGGTTCCCTGCTTGTATGGCATGGTGCATTTTCCAGTTTCCAGACATAGGGTCTTCTTGCAACCCCATTGACTCGGGGTGGGTCAGCACTACCTCTTTGAGGCACTTTATGTAGGTCCTCACCAACAAATTCAGGAGTTCGTCAGAATAATCAATGAGTTTTCCAAGCTGTTGTACCTTTTGTAATCACCATTTTAAACTCCTCCAACTCTTTTCAAATCTTCTGCACTGTCATCCAAATGTTCCTTATTGGAGTTTCTGGAGCGAATGCCAAGCAGTACAGCATGCGGTTTTGAAATTGTATCATGGCCTTCTTTTTCTCACAGAGGGTGCCCAACTGACCTTACTATATTGTACATTGGATAAAATGAACCAACAATGCATGCATGAAATTAAAAATATTACATGGCAACAATTTACCCATCCCACCCTGTACTTTTTTTCTATTTTACCCTCATGATACAATATTAAAAATAATGCAAAAGAAACTAAAAAAAAAAAAAATTTTTAGGTATTTTATAAGTTCTATATAATAAAAAAAAAAATTTTAATTTTTTTTTTTTAATTTCTAAACTTTGAAATTAAACGATTTCTGTAAAGTTTAAATGATTGAAACCCTCAGTAGTTAAAGTTTGGACAAAATATGTTCTTTGATCTTAACTATCAATTAATTTATTAAAATATGGATGTCAGATCATTGAAAAAATATTACTGTACAATTTCTTGTTAGGTGGAAAGATATTTTTGTGGTATGATGGGGAAACTTTCAGAACTTGTGATAAACAACAAAAACTATACTAGTTCAACTTGATCTCAATATCCAGCAATGTATTTTCCTGCTTGTTAATTTTCTCTTTTTCATTGAAGATAGCCACTGATTTAATTAGTTAAATTTACATAGGTTTGTAAAATCTGAGCAAGTCAATGTCCTCACTGCTATCTTGCCTTTAAAATCTGGGTGTTTTGACTTTTTAACTAGGTTTCATCATTGATTTTTTGCATATGCTACTCCTGTTAACATGTATTTTGTATCCACTCAGTTACATTAGTAACTGAGTGGATACCTTTAAGCTAGGTACCTCCACGAAATCGCTAAAAGAAAGAGCATAGCTTGATGAAAAAGATGCCAACCTTGCTGAAAACAATTTTATTGTCTAAATGCTTATGTTATTAAGAGGAAAGACCAAATTTTTTTTTTTTTTTTTTTTTTTTTTTTTTTAAATTTAAAAAAAAAATTCCTTTTTAGAACATTCTAAATTTTGATTAAAAAAAACCTTGTTTCTATTTGTATCAGCGGAACTAGTAAATAACATAGACAATTTTTAGCACGTTTTTTTGGTATGACACGCATTAATTTGAAAAATCGTGCAAAAATAGAAATAATTATCGGATGTTAATGAAACTTTCAGGAACTATTCACAGATGATCGAAATTATTATAAATGCTTTTTTTTTATTAAAGTCATGGTAGAAATATTTTTTTAAAATATTTATTTCACCCCCCCAACTAATTTTATGAAAACGCTAGAAATTCGATCGCATCAGGTTTAGCGATTAAAATAATTAAAAGCACAGGGCTTTGAGGAATGCAAATCATGTTGTGTTGTTGTTTTTTTTTTTAATTGGAGCCAACGTACCTGAAAATCAGCTCTGAATTGTAACATACAAAACTCAATAAAACAAAGATATTATTTAATTTCAAATGCTTTTATTTGCTTTTAGTTGTTTTTATGAATATGGACAATATTTTCTGAAAGCAAAAAATTTTTTTTTTTTTGAAAATGAATTTTTAATACAGTTATTTGTTATTTCTTTAATTATAATAGATTTTACATTTAAGTTGTTAAAATATTATAAAATTAGTTAAAAGCCGCATCGGCTCTCCTAAGTGTCCTTATGAGATAGATCTCTTTTTAGCACGTTGTAAATTGTATCATTTTGACGGATAAGATCCACAGTAGTTAAGAAATGTAATTTTGTGCTTATAACCGGGCTGTAATTATAAAGTACGGAAGACCAACCAGAATATAATTAAGTTGCGTTATTTGAGTCAAGCATTGTTCTCCGCTGTTAAGGTGTTTACTTTTGCGAAACACGTGTGGAGAAGTTAATTTGATTTTTCAATTTCAACTGAGAAGGGTACCTACAAGTATCAGTATCATCTTATGAAATTTATATGATCTTATTTTTATATTAATCTCAGTTATGACATTTTTCCATAAATGAAATATCAAAATTAATAATAAAATGAATACAAATAACAGTAAAATGTAATAAATGTACATAAAATTATAGTATTTTATGTACAGTTCTGATAAAATTTCATAAGAAAGGTACCTATAAATTAGATGCATTTCTTAGGAAATATGAAATTTAATGTCACTCTTAAGTCTTATTTTAATTTCTTTATAATATATTTTCCATAAAGCATCATAAATGTAAAGGTGAAAGCTAAGTACAAAAAAAAAAAAAATTAGACCACTGAAAGTTTGTTAAAAATAACAAGGTAAATAATTTGTTCACTTAAATGTAAATTATTTCACTTTTCTCCTTCCGTAGAACAAATTAGCCTCATGGAATTCGTAAATGTCATTCATCACCTGTCAAGAGACGTGAAAGTTTATGACCTGCTTTGTTTTATTTTCAAATTACATCTTTTTGGCACAAAAGCTAAGTTTGGTTCAAAATATTTTAAATAAACATAATTTCTGATTTTCTTAAAATAAGTTTTAAAAAAATGATAATTGATTTTTAAAAATTTCAAAGTGAGATTTCCATTTTTTTTTTTTTTTTTTTTTTTTTTTTTTTTTTAATGAAAAAATGGTCAATTTTGCTGACTCAAAAAAAACTAGATTTTTAACAAATTTCGGGCGTGCTCGGAACGATTAAAAAATGGAAAAAAATACTCCCAAAATACTTTGATCTTTCCTCTTAATAATAACAAACATTTAGACGATAAAATTTTGTTTTCGTCAAGTTTGGCGTCTTTTTTCATCATGCTATACTCTTTTTTTAGCGATCTCGTGGAGGTACCTAATTTAAGTCCAGGAAAGTGTTGGCCAAACATTGAAATAACTTGACTCTCCTTATCTTTTTCCCACTTCCATATACAAAAATTAGTACAAGTAGGGAAGACACTTTTATATAAAATACTGTTTTACAATTTTTCTGGTGGTGTGATCATTCTCATATATGAAAAGGGACTCTCTCCACTCTCTTCTAAACAGTCCTCCTCTCTTGTCAGTTTTTATCTGCTGCCTCTCTTAATGGTGTGAAGACTAATAGACTTACCAGCTGGGTTACTATTGCAACATCTCGACATATTCCAACTTTTGTTGGTGCCCTTTATCCACCTATTAATTTTTTTTTTTTTTTTTTTTTTTTTTTCCTGCCCTCTTGAAATTAATCCTGGCTATTGTAAGTCATTATGCTTCCAAAGTATCAACCCAATTGAGCACTTGAATTCTAACTTTAAGGTCTGTCAGTCTCTAACATTATGCTAACTTCCATGAGCGCAAACTGCTTTTTTAAATATGTGTGTAATAGAGCAATCTGGTGGTCACTATTGGGGATAGTAAGCATCTATTGTGGATTTCCATATTTAACTATTTATTCAGCTCATCAGAAACTTGATCAAGTTAGTCTCCATGTTTGAATTGTGTGACTTGCTTAAATATATATTCATGAAGCATTTTTGTTTGATTCAATTCATTTATGGAGTTGTTATAATTTATATTTTATAAGTGAAAGGGGATTTCAATCTACAAGACTATACAGTGATTCTGTATTAGTTTCTATTTAATAGTCAAATATGGGTCTGATTTGCTTAGCATATTTGTAACTCATTTTCTATTTATCATTGCTTGGTAATTTTTTTAATTCAGGAAATGCCATATCAGAAGTTGCATAGTTATAAGTGTTTTCTTCCAAATATCATGTGTATTCATGTCTGCGTTTTTCTGCTGCCAAGATGTCTTTAAAAGCAAATGTGTCAGTAGTGGTGTTGTCACACTCCACAAGTAACCCAGTTTCTCTTTTGCCATCCCATTTTGGTGCTTTTCTCATACATATGTACTTCTCCATGGACAATAGTCAATGCTTTACTATTATGGTGGAAGCTTGTTGCACATGATTTCTGACTGACAAATGTGCTTGTCTGCTTATATACCTGCATATCCTGTAGCTAAAGAAACTGCTACCAATTTCCACCACAAAATCTGCATTTGGTTTTCCTTTCTACTACCTCTAAAAATAGTAACTTATATACTCACAAGTTTACATTGTAAATCTGTTTTGTATAATGTCTAACTTTAATGAATTTGTATTGTAATTATTTTTGTTTGTATTTATAATCTTACTATTTAATGTTTGAGTTCTGTGTTTCTGTGTATTGGTTGAAACTAAATATTTCCTTACTAGCGCCAATAAAAAGCAAAGATTTTGGAATGCCTTTCTGTGTAGAAGATTTGTGTCTGAATGTGTGAGAATTTAAAAAAAAAACTAAACTTGTTCATTTGATTTTTATCATAAAAAAAGTTATCACTTTCCTGTTTTTATTGTATGTTGTAGTAGTTCCTAATCTAAAGTTTGACATTGAAATATTTTGCATTTTGTAAAATGGGCCCAAAATAAATTACTGTTCACATTTACATAAAATATGAAAATTTTTACTCTAAAACTTTCACTAATATTCCTTTTAAATAATATATATTCTTTTAAAGATCATTAATCTGGGTCTATTCTTCATGCATTAATAGTACTTAAATATTTTCCAGTGACTTTATAAAAACTTATTCCACAATACTGTCTGTTGCTAATATTCAAACTTTGATTTCAGAATTGGACATATTTATTTCAATATAATGCCACAATCATCATTCACATTTTTAATCTTTGCAGATATTAATAACTAGTATGTATTGAAACTTTATTCTAATGGGATAGTAATGTGTAAAAGGAAAAAATTGCTAAATTAGACTGTTTATATTGTGCAGACATAACATTTTATGGATAAATTATACTCTATTAGCACAGGATTTAATTAACTTTTAAGAAACTTTTAAAATAACTGTTAATCAATTGATATGTAAACTTTTTTTCTACTCTTCATTAAAATGAATTGAATGTAGAACTTATGTCTTATGTTATCCATATATCAAGGAGTGCTCAGCTCGACTTATTTTCCAAAATCTGATCAAGCATCAGAATTGTTTGAAAACATTTTAGTTGGGCTAAGAACTCTTCAGTACTCTTGTATAAAGTTGTTAAAATAGGAAAACTTTTGACTTTTTTCTGATCCTAAAATCAAGGTCTCAAAATAGTCTTATGTTTAATAAAATTAAAACCCTGAAAGATCTTGGTTTGTATTAGAAACACAGCTAAGCTTAGGAAGATGCCAACAACAAAACAAAACAAAAAACGCACACAATTTGTATATAAAATGATTTTAATTCAATAATTTGCCAAAGATTGGGCATAAAAATGTAACCATGAAACTGTCCAGATAAGTGAAATATATAATGTTCTGCTCTAAATATATTCCCTTCATTTTTTTTTTTTTTTTTAATTTTTTTTTTTTATCTTTAAATTTCCTATTTCTATCAACTGTTTACATTTCAGATTACCAGCAGTCTGTACTGAAATTGTTTAGAAAAGACTGTAAATATACCTGTCTTTGCTGACAGGTTTACTTGCCTATCTACAATATTTTAACTGTAAACAATGTTCCAGTCATTTGGCCGACTGTACTTACAGCTGGAACCTTCACTCAACAGTTTTGAGACATGACTGAATGAAATATTTTACTGTTTATATTCTAGACTCTGTTGCTACCATTTTTTTTTTATTTTTAATCATAAGTGATCATTACAATTAATTTTGATCACTTACCATGTAGAACTGAGTATTGGATAATTTTAATTGTTGGTTAATGCCTACTGACTTGTTTGTACATGTAAAAGTTATGTATATAATTTGACCACATCTGTAAGCGGCTATTCAATGTCTTAAATTTATGGCTAAAAACTATACCTCATAAATGTTAACTCTGTAATAGTTCCCCACCTAACTTGGCAACATTTGAAGCTTTTGATTTCCTGTTTGGGAGAGGATTGATTTGAAACAGGATTGGCCCAGTAAATTTTCCTGTTTTGTAATTTCTTCACTTGAGACTTTGTAGATTTTGTTTTTATTTAAGATACAAAATTTAAATTTATTAATAATGTATTAGAAGCTTTTTGCTTGTTCAAAACAAATTTAATGCTTGTCTAAATGTCTTCAGTACTGTTTAGTTTCCTTAACACAATGTTATACAGCCAATATATTTTACAATATTCTTGAAGTTGAAACAGTCTTTAAAAGTTTTCCTTTCCATTATAGATACTAGCTATTACTAGTGAAAGCTAAGACCCGCATCTCCAGTCCTTGTCTGTTTGGTGTCAGAAATTTGTAAACTATATACAGAATGCATAACATATTTTTGTTACATAGAATATTAAGGTACTTTTTTTTTTTTTTTTTTTTTTTTGTTCTTAACAGATTTATGACCTGCTTTACTATTATCTCTCTATAGTGAATTGAATTTGGGATAAAATAGCAGGTTGAACCTTTGAATCACTGTCTATTGATTTTTTTTTTTTTTCCTACTAAATTATCGAGTACTAATTTTACAAATACAGTGTACTGACAAGTGAGCATACTTAAGATGGTTATTTACTCTTAAGCTGCACATTAGCAAAAAATGAATAGTTAACAAATAAAAGCTTACGCCTTTCCATTTGACTAGTATACTCACAAGATATATTCCATTTGACTTGTTATACTCACAAGATATATTATCTGATCTTGTGCTGTAATTGGTAATTTTTTTTTTCTTCTTCTTAGCCAACCCCTTTATTCAATTCATGGAAATAGATTCTCTTTCTGCTTTTCATGCTTAGAATCACCCTAAGCATGTAAAGCTGAATGTGGACAGCTGATTACTGTGGACTGGATAGCGGGTTGGGTTAAAAATTCCAAAGTGACAAACACCCTCTGGCTGGTAGGTACAATGTCAGAAACCTGAGTATACTATTCCAAATGGAAAAGCATGATATCTCATCTAAAAAAGGAATTTATGTAGAATATTTTCTATCTTTAATGATTCTTTTTACTGATTTTTAAAAATTTAATCCTGTATTTTGATTTGGGGAGGTAAAGTAATTTCAGTTCACAACAAAGTGGAATGCAAGTTGCATACCAAAACTCTCAGGTGACTAGGAGCTGCAAACATTGTACAAAGGGTTTTATGATAATTTAAATTAACTTATTAAATGCTCATAAATTTATTTAAAATAAAATAATAATTTACAGTGTAAATATCAGGCATGTATGACATAATATGTGAGTGTATAACTATATTCCAACATTAGATTATAAAGGAATAGTTTCATACATTAGTTACTTTATTCCACAATCCATACTCTTATACCATTTTTTTTATTTTTTATTTTTAGTTGGGTTTTCTAATAAGTTTATGTAAAAGAGTGTTAACACTTGATCAGTTTATCTTTAAGAAAATATTGTTTCTAGTCTATAAATTTTACATTTTAAGACTATTGTAAATGCATGCTTAGGTATCATTGAAACTTTACAAGTATCAGATGTTAAAATTCTATTTGAATAATGAAATGATTAGTTTAAATACCTCCTATCATAAGCTAACCTGTAAGTATTGTCAAACTTTCTTGACTGACTAAATTTTATCCCATTCAGATATTTTCTTAAATATATTTTATCCTTGCAAATGACATAAAAATTAAATAAATTATATTTTTGTTTTCATGCAAATTTCCTTTAAAGATGGGAGTCTCATAGGGTTCTTAGTCTGTATGCATACATTAATGGCTTAAACTGATAGAAATTATCTCAATTCAATTTGTGTGTGTGCAGGCATGTGTATGCACTTCTACCTGACCAAATTCTGATGTTTGGAAAGGGGATTTAGCTGAGAAATATTGTTATATATAATTTAAACACTCATAAAGTAAAGCCTCCTTTTATTTCCGTTATAGTGAGTGCCAGAACACTATTGTATCAAAATACTAAGTTTCCACATTCACCATCATTGGTTATGCATTTTCAGCAGCAACAAACAAAAGCTTGCATCCTTTACTTGATGCATTGTATCAGTTGAGGGAACAAACACATTGATGTTTCCACTACTGAAATACATTAACTGTGCTCACATCTACTGTTTGGTCCCCATAGTCATTCAACAAGCACCAGATTGTCAAAAGCAGTTTTGTTTGCATGGAGGAACTTTGACATAACTTGGCTTCATATTTTAACCTTTATTGCCATATCAGCATCTGCTTCTAAATCATGGGCCAGTATAATAAAATTGGATGCATTACTTTTGGAGTGATCTGCAGATATGATAGATTGAATTGATTAGTTTGTTTGATTTACTAAAAATATATTCTCAACTGGCAATCCCATCTTTAATGAATGGTGTACTTAACATTGTGTGTAATTTTTCTTTTGTATAAAAGTTTGCCTCTCATCTCTTTTATTCTGGTATTTTTTTTCTATTTTCTTGTCACTTAAATTAAGATTTTAGCATGCCTATTTAGCTGACTAACAGTCCCCATAATGAACTAACTTTATTGGTCATATATGTCCATCTTTATTTGTGCATGTATTCAATAAGTCAAAAGTTCAAGTGAGTATTATGTGAGTGAATTGAAGTTAGAAAATTGTATGCACAAAATAATCCTATTATTAGTTGGTTTAAAACTCTTTTTCACTATATACCTGATTGAATTATTTTTATTTCCCTAAAATGAATTCTTTTTTACCAAAAAAAATAAATATGCATTTTCTATTTCCTATGTGCTGGGAAGGTGTCATGAGTTGTTGTTGTTTTTTTTTTTTTTTTTTTTTTTTTTTTTTTTTTAACTTTGATCATCAGCATTTTGGATCTTTCAACATCAGATCCCTTTTTGACTTGTTCAAGGCTGATAAGGAAAATTACAGATGCATAGATGAACTTCAGTAAATTGCTGAGGTAAATAATGCAATAATTGTATTACTCTTAAACTTTCAAGAGAGCTTAATCATATTTTCCCCCCATTCTGAAACTTGTTTGTTTTTTTTGTTTTTTTTTGTTTTTTTTTCTGTATAAACACATTGTTTTGTTTCTGATGCTGCTTGTGATATTTTGCATTGCTGAATATTTTCTATATCTTCATACACTTTTTGACAGATTTCTTCAAATTCTACAGCCTATTGCAATGAACATTTCTATGTTAAAATTGTCAAACATTGTTTGGGCCTTTATCTTATAGCTTATTGAGCTAGATTCTACCCTCTCTCCCAAGATATTTGTTCAACTAATGGCATTTATTAATGGTGTACTACTTAGGGAATGACCAATTTGGAAATTATCCATTAATAATAATGCTAATTGATTTCATTACTAAATTCATCAGATTGTATTGATGTATATATGCTTTATAGAAATTTACTGCCTAGCAAATAGTCGCAAGGCAACCAAATATTCTCTAGGGATAAGAGAAAGCAAAAATTGTTTTTCTCCTAAAATGCTTCAGTTTATGCCTCTAATATGAATACTTCTCAAAGTTGATGACGATAGAATATATTGAATACTAGCAGGTTTTGCCTGCTTGTTATCGCTTCACAACGATATATTCACTACTTGAAGTCTTTGAAACAAAAATTTTGAATACCAATTTCATTCATAAATTGGCTTGTCATAGTTAAGGAAAGTTTTACAAATAGGTGCCAACTTGTTGAAGGCCGAGTAAAATGCAAATTTCAAATGCTTTTTTGCACTATATAAGACATTATTCCTAAACAGAACTGTTTTTGATATGAAAATCAAAACCATCATCGAATAACAAAAGGACAGTTAATTAATGAAATAAACTTTAAAATCAATATGCAAATTAGTTAAACCTGAAGAGTGATATTACCTAAAAGTAGATATGTAATACAGATATGCACATTATTTATCATCTCTCGGTTGTGTCCCTGCCTTTGGGCAGAGTGCACAGAGGGGCAACTCCATCAAAGGACAATCACAACTGAAGAAAATTATACTGAGAGGTGCGCAGCCCTGGAGAACAGCTGCCTGAGGCAGCACCCTCTCATTGCACCAGAGAGAGGGATTGGTGCTTGCATCGATGGTCAGTGCAACCGATGGCTGCGGGCAATATTTGTTCCTGGCCCAGGTGTACAAAAAAACCTTGTCCCAACTCCTCTTAGTGGAGAGACAGAGTAAGTACCTAGTGTGTAAATTGCTCTCTCGAGTGGTTTGTAATACATCTATTTATCCTCTCTCTGTCAAAGGGCAGATTCGCAACTGCAGAAAATTATGAGGTGCCCAGCCCTGGGGAACAGCTGCATGAGGCCATGACCTTTCATTGCACCAGAGGGAGGGATCAGTGCTTGCACCAAGCCAACAGTTGTGGGGGCTGTGGGCAATTTTTGTTCCTTGACTGAGTGTATATGTTTGGGTCTCCACATTAAACCAACCTTGTGTCATAACCTGACGTTGTTGATCGAGTAAACACCAAATTACTATAGTGTAGAGCTGGGGCTTCTTAATCTTAGAATTCATGGGAGAATTGAGCTCCAATTTCTCATTTATTCATAGATTTCCTAATATTGGTTTTACTTAATTAGATATTGTTTCTCTAACTCATCAAATGTTGAATGTATAACCAATTCTAATTTCTATTTTCCCATCTTTTACTATATTAATTTTATCTTATAAATTATCCCCTGTTCTGTCACCCATGAAATAAAAATAATTGTTTGTACAGAAAACAAGGATCTATGTACATGATTTTGTTTTTAAATTAAGTGGCAGCAGAAGAATTGTTGAACTTTTTAAAAGGTAAGCTTAAACATTAATTCAGTACTTAAATGCAGCGATCAATTTTGAATTCTTCCATAGTTTATTGATGTATCTACTCCTCTCTAGCTATTGTGATGATTCTCAAACCAAGAGTCCTCACAGGAACTAGCTTAAATGTCGCCCAATAGGGTGGCTTTTAAGCTAGCTGCAATTTTGGATGCAAAAGGAAAATGAGTTACACCCCTTGAACCATGAAAGCAACGATAATAGCTAGTATAATATTAATATATATTTTTAACCTCGCATAATCTGGCAACCCTGAATCTGCCTAACTTTTCTAGGGCTTTTGAATCATTTAAATCTGATTAGTGGGAGTGCTTGGACACACACACACACACACACACACACTGTACTTTATATATAAAATTATGGATTGTCAGTGTATTTCTTCATCTCTGCTATTTATACAGTTTTCACATTGATACACAACCATTCTGTTTACCTTAAACTTCTAAAACTTTCAAATTTTGCTTATTGTAATGTTTCTTGTTATATTTGCTTTGTTCTACTTGTACTAATTGTTTGTGGATGTGTATATCTTTCACTTCATTTTGCTTTTTATAACTTTATTTTTTATTTAAAGCATTATGCTGAAGACTGGTTGTAATGACCACTGAAAGAACTCTTATATAACTAGATTGGTCAAAATAATCTTAGGACTGATTTTACACATCTTTCTAGAAAATCAAACGCTATTTGTTTCTTTTTCAGTTTATTTATTCATAACTTTTGTAGTTGACATTACTGTTCAAGTAAATAGACACTTAGCATAGGATTTTCATTTTAATAATAAAAAAATCCTTGAATATATTTGCAGAAAGAATTTGTTTGGATCAAAATATTGTTCATAATTACAATTGGTTACAGCTTTAGATTTAAAAATAATAAAAATGGTTATCTAAACTATTGAATATATTTTACAAATGTTACAAAATTTCTTCTAAGGATTCTACCATTTAATATTAGTTTTAATACACTTTTATACACTGAATTGATTCTTTATTATACCATGTTCTTTCGGGATGTAGGTAATCATAGTTCACAACTTTCTGCTTTTTGTTGCTCCAAGCAAATTTTTTTTTTTTTATCCTTTACTACCTCTTTGTCCCTGTTCTGCCATCCATTTGCACAAGCTTGTTAAATAGGTTATCCAGTTTTCTCTTGCCTTCATTATATCTTATTACTGTTAAATTCTCTTGCTCCTCTTTTCTCATTGTATCCTAGAAATTTCAGCTGTCTGTTTTTAAGTTCTCCTTTTTCCTTAAGACTTCCTCATTGCTCACATGTTCTGGTCATGGCATCATAGTATTTGTTGGTAGAACCATATATCTTTTGCTTTGCTTGTGATGAAATTGTCCAGCATTCACTGGTATATACATTAGATATTATATAGTAGTTCAGCACCTTCATTTTCAGTGATATTTCCTATGTCCTAGTACTTTAGTGTCTGGAAAACAAATTCCATTATTTTTATGTATCTGCATATTTCTGTGTTACATTTTCTATTGTCTGTTACTGTGGTATTTAAATGATTGAAATCCTGTTCTGTTTGATTTATTTCTCTAATATGTAATTCAGTTTCAACTGTCTCTTTTGCTGGCAATTATGCATTTTGTGTTTTTACATTTAATAGTCCTTGTTTTCCATTATGACTTTCTAAGAGTCAAGTTTCCTTTCTGAGTTTACCATCTTATTTTGTTAAAATTATCCTGGTAAATAATTTAAATTGGTTGTCATGAAATTCTTATAACTGAAGCTTGTATTTAAAATGCAATGATAAATTACTTAGTCTACATTTTCTTAAATGAAGCTTTGTCATTAACTTTTGACAGGTTTTGCTTTCATCTTATTTTTGTTACTTTAATCATAGCACTATATGCATTGGAAATATAGACTAGGCCTCAGTAGAATTTGGCTGAATTGGTCACAGTAAAATGAGCTCTCAATAATAGAGGATTTTAGTCCAAATCTTGCTGGAGGCTTATGCATTATCGTAACTGATTCTTCTTAATTGGTTGTAGAATAATGAATAGTTTTAATGAAAATCCAACAAAAGTAGTGTAAAAAAAAAAAGAAAAAAAAGTTTGCTTCCATCTTCATATTTTATGGTATGGAGTCCCCATAATAAGAATAATTTAGGAAGAATCTTCCTCAAATATAAATCTTCACATAAATTTCAGTATTCTTCTTGTATTTGATATTAATCCCCCCCCTCCTCCCCTGGTAAGTATGGCCTAGAAAAGTGAAGTGAGATTATCACTTCACTTTTTTTCTCCTCCATACTTTTTCAACCAATTCTTTCTATGTATGCTACACTTGATACTATTAAATAAGATATTGATCTTAATTCTGATGAGCATAGCTTTTAGTTTGCACCTGATAGCTTAATGTTCACTTTATTTAATCTTCCAGTTGATTACTCTAGACACAGATTTAGTTTCTTCAATTGTCTTTTTGTCACAGGTCATCTCAAATATCATACATTCAACTGGATGGATCATTTTATTTTGACTTAATTTCAAGAAAATGTTACTCTTTAACAGTTTGTAAAACTGGTAAACTACCAGGAGTCACTACAAAAGACAAACGTAGACTGTTCTATTAACTGTGGCAAACTAGTTGTTTTTCTTGCTAGGAACTTCACAAAATGCAAGTGTATCTGGTCATATTTTTTCTTTTTTGGTGCTTTACTAGAAATCAGTAGCAATAATTGTAAGCAGATAGTTTGAATAGGCATTGTGTATTTTACACACACACACATATATATATATATATATATATATATATATATATATATATATATATATATATATATATATAGTAAATAGTAATTAAGCAATTAAAACAATAATTTAAGACTTGTTATATACACAAAAAGTAGTCTATTCCTTGACTCTTGCAGTCAAATGACTATACTACATTATATTAGAGAAATTCATTTTTTTTTTTGTGAATTAATGTTAAAAAGATCAATAACTTGACAATTTACAGCATACTTTTTAATTAAATTTTTACTCAAACATAAAAAAAATACGCCAAGTAATGGTAAAAAAAAGTTATGCAATTCTTGTGGTCCAGTTGTCTACAAGTTCATTCTTGAGTGCCTATACACCACTAATGGCACTGTGCCATACTAAAACTAGTAAATGCCAGCATAATTCAGTATAATTGGGCAATTTTTGAAATTTAAGTTCAGCACCTAATTTTAAAAATACATTCCCCAAATCATTGTCTTGAAGATTGAAAATATTGTGAAATTATACTCTAAATACGGTAATGATTTGACTAAATTTTGCAACTACAGCAAAACCTAAATTTGGTTTCTTTTATTTTGTCTAATTCCTCTGCCTGGCAAATACATTATGCTAATAACATCTTTTTTTCTTTTAATCACATTTTTTGTATACTTTTTGTCTATCACAAAAATACATTCTCATGAAATATTGAAACACTTTGCTGCCATCTCCATTTGATTTTCAATGTAAATAAGAACATATTTGTATTCTTATGTGCATGCTTTTGTAATGGGTATCTTGGTTTTATTTTTCTATAACTTATTTCTCAAAAGTATTGCATCATTTTCACTTCATTCTGATTTGTTAGACCAGTACAAGGATATTTGTGATACTTATTAGGAAAAACTAGATTAAATGGAAAAAAAAAAAAGCTATAAATTTTTTTTTTTCATTTCATGCACTTTCTTATCTTTTAGGCAGCATTTACCCAGGAAAGCTTTTAAGTTTTTACGCTTGTTAAAGAATCACTAATTGAAGTGTGTGTGATAGATATATATATATATATATATATATATACACACACACTTCAAAATTGCTTGTACTATATCAACTATTGATATTTGGTATCCATACAAGTGCAAATCCAATGCTTTTGTTTCTTAGTTGGTGTTGAGGTTAACTCAAAGTATATTTACATTGCATAGTTAATGCTGTAAATACTTGTCTTAACTGTTAAATGATTATTAAAATAGAAATTTATTTTAGTATATTGTTAAGAGCATGACTGTCTTTTTGCTGATCTTTTGATCAACATTAGACTTCATTTAAAAAAAAGACCATTGTTCTGAATCTGATGATTTTGTTAATATGGACGCTGATAGGTTTGTTTTTGTATGTCTTATTGAATTAATGATTAAAGGTATTTTTCTACATCTTATGAAAGATGTGAAATATTAGTTAAATTTTATTTCACGACATAATTTATTGCTGCTTAATACTTTTTGATATCAAATAAAAGATTTTTTTTTTTTTTTTTTTTTGTTTTTTTGTAACATTGTTGTAATCTATTAAATGTTTTCACTTTTATTTCCTTTCTTTCTAGTGAATACATGGAAAAACATTCATCTTATATTGTTTGATTCTAAACAAGTTAGCATTTTGATTGTCACTTTTAGTTAAATTTTTATCATTGTTGTTTTATCCACAAAGCTAAAAATGTTCTAAATTTTTATTTTATTCTTTTATTCTAAACCATTATAACTTATTTTTTGTAGATGTGAAAAATATCCTAAAATGTATTTCTGGGAAATTCTGCTCTGGAGAACTTACAGCCATCATGGGCCCTTCAGGGGCAGGTAAATCTTCATTAATGAACATTCTGGCTGGTTACAGGTAAGGCAAATCTGACCATTTTAACTTTGATTTAAGATAAAACTAAATTTTACAATTTAACCTGAATTTTGTTGACTTGGTATAGACTTAGAATTCCCTGCCTGGAAAACTCTTAGCTTAAGTTGGAAAAAAAACCCCAAATCTGTATGACTTGGTTTTGTAAAATGTTACCCACTTTGAATTCTACTGTAACTTGTGTAGCAGTGTCAATTATTGTTATGCAAATTTTTTTTTTTTTTTTTTTTTTTTTTTTAAACAATCTAATGTGCTCTAAAAAAAAAAATTGAAAATAAAAACCATATCTTCCTTTTGGATTAAGATAGCTTATTTCTAAATGCTATACTACTAGCTATTGTAATGTAAAATGTGAGATTCAAGTCACCTACTCGATTACCTCCAACAGTAATAGGAGGATTACAATTATTTCATCATATATAAATTAGGTTAGTGTCATTTTAATACCACTACTGTTAACTTTGCACATTTAGTAGCATTTCTAAAATTTAAAACATTTTAGAATTGTTTAGCTTTTTTTTTTTTTTTAAAGTTTTTTTTTTTTTAGATTTTTTAAAAATTTATTTCAATTTTTTTTATTTTTAAGAACCTCCAACATAACTGGAGACATCTTGGTTAAAGACAAGGAACGTAATCTACGCACATTCAGAAAAATGTCTTGCTACATCATGCAAGATGATCATCTTCTGCCTCATCTCAGTGTTGAAGAATCCATGATGTGTTCTGCTAACCTCAAGCTAAATGAGAAGATGACTTTGAGTGCAAAACAAAATCTTGTGAGTTTTCTAATTTCAATAAATTTTCATGGGTGTTTCTTTCCAGTAAAGAGATGCAATGTCAGTTATTTTCTTATAAATAACTAGCAGTAGAGCCCGGGGATGTAACAGTGATAGATCAAGTATCGACTATCATAAAGACTGAAAAATAAAATTGACAAAGATTGTTTAAGGTTGCTGGACACGCATGTTTTTTTTTTTTTTTTTTTTTTTTACAAATTGGTCAAACTCAAACAAAAACATTGTTTTCAATCGTTATGAATAAGTGTGCAAGACAATAAAAAAACACTACCTGCCAAAAAAAAAGTGAAGTTTTCTTGAAATTGGTTGAAAAATGTAGGAAATCTGATACCATGTAACACGCACACAACCAACCTGGGTTTTATAGTAAGTATAACTCTATATGAGTTATCCCCCTTTCATTAATGCCTCTTAATCGTGTTTTCAAATTGATTTTGTGCAAAAACAATTGTTTTTTCTAATTTTTGGTGCTGTCAGAACCACTGCAAGGTAATTTTACGTAGTCCTGGGAAGTTTTGTTGAAATCGGTTGAAAAATGTAGGAAATCCGATGCAATATATAATCGAACACACACACACACACACACACACACACACACACAACCTGGGTTTTATAATAAGTATGATTCCAATGCATCAAAGTATTATAAGTAGATTCAACAGATTGTCCAATTGTCTTGTCCAAATTATACCAGAAAAACTATAAAATGTGCAGGAATGAGTGTGCTGGAATTTATTCAATAATGGAGTCTTAATAGCTTGTTTTGCTTCACACATCTTTTATAGGCTTTAATTATTGGAGCTTGCCAATATTGAGCTTTTTATTTTTTTAAATTTTTTTTAAGGTTGATGAAATTCTTGAAACTTTGGGTTTAATGGAGACCAAGAAAACCCGAACTAGCAATTTGTCTGGTGGACAGAGAAAGAGGCTCTCCATAGCACTGGAGCTTGTAAACAATCCTCCTGTAATGTTTTTTGATGAACCCACGAGGTAAGAGCAATCGATCCATGTATCTTGTCAGAATGCTAATATTAATCACATTCATATATAATATTGATCTCTTTTGACTGGCTTTGAGTATTAAGCAACTTAACTCTTAATTGCAAGACACAATTTACTGAACCAACATTAAATAAACACTTTTGTTGCTTTATCATATTCACTTTTGTATCTCAAATCCAAAGTTTAAATAAAATCTTTTGCTGTAGGTTATTAAATAGTGCAAACTTTATTTTTACTTCGTTAAACAAATAATTCTAATATTTTATTTTTTAGTGGCTTGGACAGTGCCTCATGTTACCAGTGCATTTCTTTGCTAAAGTCTTTAGCTGCTGGAGGCAGAACTGTGGTCTGCACTATCCACCAGCCTAGTGCCAAGCTCTTTGAAATGTTTGACCATGTGAGTCGTCATTTTTAACCATGTATTGACTTGAACAAACTTTCTTTTGTCATGAATTTCTGCTTTATGTAACCTGTTTTATTGGTATCTTAACTAAATGTAGACTATTTCTTTTCCTTAATCTCTACTATTTTTGCAAATGTCTATTAATAAGTTTAGAAAGAAGCATCAGGTGATGGAAACATTAAATAACAATCTATTCTGAAAACCAATTAGTTGAATAAAGGTTGTACAGCAAGTCATGAAATATTGGAAATGCTCAATTAATATTTTTGTTTATATTTATATCTATAACCTTTCTAATATTTTGCAAGAGCATTTGGGTTCTCTCTAGTTGATACTTCGCTTGCCTGTTCATTCCTAAGGATGTAGCAATTACACTATTTATAGGCTGTAATATACTGGTTTCATTTGAGTAACTTGTACAAGGGTAGAACTAATGCTTTGTAACTGCATTTTAGATTTGCCTTGAATGACTACATTAATGAAATTTTGGTGTGCTATTCAAATTTTAAAAAAATGTGGTACTTTACAACATGGAATATATAAGAAATTGTGGCAAGCAAAATTAGCCACTACTAATTGTACCAAAGACTGAACTTTATTTAAGCAAGATACTGCTGCATATATGGCGGGATTGGAAGTGATTCCTCTTAGAGAAACAATTGATTTGAATAAGAACTGCTTTCATTTAGACCAATTGAAGCCAGCAATTCAATATTTGTATTACAATCATCATCATTACAATAATAGTAGTAAGTATCCCAAACTAAAATTTTATTTCCAATATATCTAAATCTTTTAATGCAGACATAGAGGGGTTGACAAAACATAACAAATGATACCAAATTTATCTTGGTAGCTCAAATAGCAACAGTTAAGTCATAAGTTGGTCATAACTTTTTTGTCTTGTGGGTTGTTGGGCCCAAAGCCAATTGTAAATGTAATGTGTAACTGAAGATGCAGGCTTCAAACAAGTGAAAATCATTATAAATGTAATGTCAAGGAGGTAGTCTTGAAGTAAAAGAAAATAATACTAATGGAATCGATAATTACTAAATCCAACCAGCCTAAATATTGGAGAAAATTGTGTTCCCATAAACAAAATAAGTCATATTTACACCGTAAAAACAGCCAGAAGCACAATTTAATAGTAGGGCAAAAACTGGTCAAAAGCATACCATTCTGGACTTGCTATAAAAAGGATCTTATGGAGGTACATGCCTGGAACTTTACTAATTTTAGAATGATTTCAACAAAATAGCTCTTCTCTGTAATGTGAATACCTTTTTATCATAGATGTATCGAATTTGAAATATTTTAAAATTATGCAAAAAAAAAAAACAAAAACAAAGGATTGTCTAAAAAGATGAAACTTCAATGTTTCATGAAATGAATCATTGGTCAGTTCTTCAAACAAATGTTTATTTTAAAGCTTTAAACTCATTTATATTCAAACTAAAAAAAAAAAAAATGTATAAAAATGCATTTACTGATGAAACAGAATGGTCATCCTGCATTTCCTCTTCTGATGAGGATTTGCAATTTGAATTTGTTTATAAGCTTCTGCTATTCCTAGAAAACCCCATATTCTTTCATCTCTTGAAACTGGCATTATATCAAAGTTCCATCTAAAAACAAATGTTGATGTCTATTGTGTAATATCATCCAACAAAGACCATAAAAAATAATTATTTCTGCCTTTTGCTTGGAACTAAGATTTGGTTACAGCACTGGACAGGTGTAATATCAATGATTTGGTAAAAGTTGGTAATAGTATACTGCGATTGACTGGTCTTGGCTCTTGTAACATAAGGTCAAAGTGGTTTTTCATCACAAATGCTAGAGTTGTTTGAATGTTCAGATTCAATGAGTGCCTATCCTTCCTTCCATTGTTCCTTTAAAAATGTTGAGCTTCCATTAAAAGTTATCACTGTAATGTCCATTCCATTCATCACACAGTTTTTAACTTTATTAGCATACATTACTATGAATTTGAGATCTTTGGCCTGTTTTCTCCCACTACTTCTCAGTGTGTAGAACTCATCATCCACTGAACAGAAAATTAAATGTAAATTTTATTAATCACAAGGGTAGGAGTCTCTGGCACGGAAAGCACTAATATACAAGGGGGGAAAAAAAATGAACTGATACTTGCTTAAAAAAAAAAAAAAAAAAATTATGGTTATCTTATAGCTTAAGGAGAAAAAATTACAAAAAGTCACGAGTTTGCAAAAGTTGAATAACTATAAAATGTATCCACTTTATCAATTTCATTCTAACATCTGAAATAGGATCTAATCCCTAGAATTAGTAAACAATCAAAAAAAAAAAATTACATTTTGAAAATTACCTACATTTCAATTTTTATGGATCCATATATCCAGTCCATATTTTTTTTTTTTTTTTTTTTTAAATGGAAAAAAGTCTTTCATTTTTTATATATATATATATATATATATATTATTTTTTTTTTTTTTTTTTTTTTTTTTTCTAACTTTTGACAGTTAGAAAGTGGTCTAGTATTAGATATTTCAATCTCAAGTAATCTGACAAAAACAAATTCTTAGCTTGGTTGGAAAATGTTGACTCATCTGTCATATTCACTTGATATTGCATCTTCAAATAACTTTCATGTCTTAAAGATCTTGCTGAATGATTTAACAAAAAATGAATTACTGTAAATTAACTCTGATTACATTTGGCCATCACCTAGCTATTCTTGGTTATTACATATATTTTGTTCTCTCTTCAGCTCTACATGCTAGGTGAAGGACAATGTATTTATCGTGGAAGTGTCAGCAACCTCTTGCCCTATTTTGAGAAGCAAGGTGTAACATGTCCACCTTACCACAATCCAGCAGATTTTGGTACGTTTTTTTTTTTTTTTTTTTTTTTTTTTTTTCTTTTCTTTTTCAGCAGCAACCAATTATTACTAATTAGCATACTACCACTTTCTTGCTTTAATTTTTAAGTAATTATACTTTTAAATTGGGTACCCACATTATATGATGGTGCATATATCTTTACTAAATATTACACTATTGCTTTTCACAAGGGATTTTGTTTCAGTTGTATGAATACTATGGAATATGTAGTTCAGGTTTTGGAATTGCTCTTTGTTTCTTTCACAGGGTTGGTAAAATTCTTACATATAACTATCGAAGCTTATCAAGTCATCTTGTATACCAGATTCAAATTTTGCCTTAGTACTTATTATATAAGAATTGATAATCTTAATTTCATATGAAGGAAATTAATTTTTCATCCCTGTGTATACAGATACAAGCAGGCAAAGAATACAGCTAAAAATTCTATCAGCTTTTATATAGATGCATTATTTTTTTATTTTTTTTATTTATTTTTTTTATTTATTTTTTTTTTTTTTACTTTTAAGTGAATTTCAGTCAGTGTGTAACTAGCAAGTAGAGCTTAAGTTGTTATTCCTATCTATACAAAATCTAGTTTGATACTGGATTGAAATCTGCAACTTATCCTGTTAGCATGAATGATGTTCAAACTTCATATTGTCATTGACTTTTCTCATTCCACTTATTCTGTATGTCTATCTGCAGCTTTCCTTTTAATGCCTTTCTTTCTGCTTAACTCTAATAAACCCTTTTTGCATCTGATTTTGTTGGGGTGGTGTTAGATGTGTAATTTATTTTCCCAGTGACCTTGAGTTACTTTTAATTTATATTGAGGAAGGTACCTAATCTCACTTGGCATCCACAACTTTCTAGTGCTATTAACATTGACACAAGTTTTAGCAGTAGCAATAGTTTTGCTGATATGTTGCTTTTACATCATTTGGCTTCAGGCCAGCTCTGATCTTAGACTTCCTCTTCTACTTTTCTACACCATTCCAATCATATCTTTGCAGCTGCTTATCAATATTGTATTCATTCCAATGTAGATAAAGTTGCCTAATTATATATAATAGTAAAATTTGTTCTCACTTGAGCTTACAATTAATCAGTTAATTATTGGCTAAAACTTTGGCTGTTTCATTGTAGCTATTGCATTTTCTTTTACATCTCCAATATTCTTGGTAATATGCTTCTTAAATGCAATTTAAGGTAACTTAGATTTTGTAATTATTTAGAATTTAGTAGACATTCTTAAGAAAACTGATTACTCTTGGCATATACTCTTGCATGTATATCTGCAAACTTGCATACATTTATACTTAATTATGGTATTTGTGATGTTGCCAGTTTAGCCTTTTGTATTTATTTATTTTTCTAATTGTTATTGCTTTTCTCTTGGATGCTCCTAATCAACCAATATGGCCAATGGTGACTAAAATTTAAGCTTACTTGCCAAATAACTCTTAAACTAGTTGCATAGTTCAGTATTCTGGCATCTCTCCAACAGTCTAGTGTTAGTTTCAGCTTAACTTGTGATGGTCTTAGTGATATTACCTTGATTTAAATCCTCTTGTGCAAGTGCTATACTAATTATATATAGTTTGAGAAGTTTTTTCTATTTGTGGTAAAAATAGACTAAAGAAAACCGAAAGATATTTCGATAACATTTGTGCATATTTAGTAATTATTATAAACTATGGAAGGTAAAATTGAAGTTTTGATGTAGCAAATCTCTTAATTTTGGGTGTAAAATTAATAAAAGAAATAACTGTTGGGGTGGGGGAGCATATGAATAGCAAAGACAAGAAATAATCTACAACACAGCTCTACAAATTTAAATAAATTTTATTATTGAAAAAAAATAAATTGCAAAGTTCCTTGCAAATTTTTTTTTTTTTTTTTTTTTTTTGCACAAAAGAGTTGATTTCTGAGTGAGCTGATGTTTACACAAAAGTAAGATATTAGTGATATTACTTAAATCTATTGAATTTTTTTTACAATTTTTAATGGTGTTCCACATATGTGTGTAACAAGTATCTTGACTTTATTAGCTGAACCTATTAATTGAAGTCCTCTTCTTTCTGTATACCTTTCAGCACATGTATGTGGGAGTGGTCTTTCTTACACACCCACATATCTCACATACATAAAACTTTCTAAATTTTATGGCTAAATCAAAACATTCATTACATATCTTCAGGCTACATTGATCCAATTGACTGCCTATTATCTTTTGTCTTAAAAATTACTGTAATCATTTTTTTTGTGTTAAATGATGCAGTTTTCTTTTACTCCAGAGTGTATAAAAAAGATCTTGATTGTATTCATTGTTTTTAATTTTAACAAACTTAATTTACTCTTCTTCAGCAAGACGATAATTAATAAAGCTTTATTAAAATAGTTTTTATATTTATTACACTTTTTATTTATTTAATGGATCAGATAAAATTTGGGCTAACAGCTCTTAAAGCACCATTTCAATTAGTGTGTATAAGTGATTGAATTCTCACATTGGAGCATTAAGTTTGTAGAATCTATATTAATTCAGTAGCATTTACAAACATTAAAATTGAACTGCCAATTTTGTAATCTATAAACTTCTGTAGTATTAGTGAAATAGTAAATTTAAAAGTAATTTTCTATAATTTGCTACTGGCTATATGCAATATTTATCTTCAATTCAAAGTTTGAATGCTTGACAGAAGATAGATTTAAATCTAAATACTGACGAGTTCCAATTGAGTGTTAACCAAGAATTAATGAATCTCACTAATCTGTGTAGCTAATCAGATTTCATTATAGGTATTATTTACTTATTTTGTCACTTCGTTTCTGTAGGTGATACAAAACCAATAGATTGGATGAATTCTGTTTCATTTGTGACCACTGGTTTGTTCACACACATATATATATATATATATACACCTGATAGCTTATTGGCTAGTCAGTTGGTTCAGTGTTAACATTTTAATTCCTTTATACTTGGATACTTTACTATTGATATAAGATTCATGAAATTAAAGCAATATTCAATTTAAGAAACTATTAAAAAACAAAAGTTTGTGTTAAAAATTCTCTTGCATGGTGTTATAAATCAGATATAAGAAATGGTAAATATTAGCACTCACCAAATTAAACAATTGAGTTCTCATTAAAGAAATAATGCTGCTTTAAAACAACTGTCATGACCACTTGGGATAAAGATTTTTCTGAGATCCACGTGAAGTATCTTGTTGCTTTTACTGGTTTATCTGCAAATTGTCTTCAACTTCTAAGGTTTAAAAAAAGATAAATAAGATTTAAAATCTTTATTGTATAAAATATGGTATGTGCCAGTGTTTATTTGTATAAAATTTTATTTGTGGAAGTATATGGATTTCTAATGTCCTTTTAAAGGAGCCTCTTCTAGTGCTATCAAATGTTTATTGAATTTTATTAACTGTTAATATCCAGAATATTACAAATGCAATTCTTTTGAATACAGGAAAGTTTTTAGTTTTTATTTTTTTAAATTGGTAAAAATATTGCATGATGTAACTGGATAAAACTTTTCTCTTCTGGTAGCGCTTGGGACAGTTTTATTTGTTAACTAGTAACAGTAACAAGAGGTTTGTTTGGTTTTAATTCCAAACGGAAACTAACTTAAAGCAGGTTCAATAGGGATTTTATTGTATCACAGTACCTCATGAGGAAACATGGCTATAAAATGCCAAATAACTTTGTGCACATGAGAATTTAAACCTTGTAATGTGTTTAAAGCTTTTTAATTCTTATCAATTATTGTTCTTTACCAATTATTCTAAATCTAATGCAAATATCTTGCCTTTTCACAGCTATGGAAGTGGCAGTAGGTGAATATGGTGTTGAAAAGGTGAATCAGTTGATCCTTGCTGTGAAAAATGGTCGCTGTGTACCACCTTTGCCATCTCCTGAGGTTGTGGTCAATGACCAGGAAAAGGCAGCCTTGATGAGAAGTGAAAAAGAAGCAATGATGAATGGTAATCACTATGATTGGAATCAAGAAATGGAAGAAAAGAAAAAACTGATGTGTAATGGCTTTACCAATGGACATCTCCTAGGACAGACAGATGCTATCAAGTCGGCCATCTCTCCAGTTATTGTCACCAAACCAGAAGTATGTAATCATTCTATAAGAGCCTCTTTTTCTTCCCCACCATAGTGAGATGTATGTATTGGACTATTGAAAATTATTCCATTTTAATAGTTTGGAATTGTCACTATTATTCCAAATTAGTAACTTTCTAACTTCTAGCTTTTTACCATTAATACAAATTAGATTTGCAAAAGATTACATTTGTTTTAAAACAAAAATCCAAAAAAACACTTAAGATTATCAAGTTATTTGGCTATAATAAGCTTGGTTTGTATGTGAAATTACAAAAATGTGTGATTAAACAGCATATTTGTGTAGCCAAAGAATTACAATACTGGGTAAAATTAGATGTAGCTTTTAAGGGTAAATTATCATAAGTAATCACAGTGCTGGTTTGAGCTACATTTAAGGGGAAAAAAAATAAATGATTAACAAAAAAATGAAAACGAAAGATTCATTGAGTTTGTATAGCCCTTTTTACAACAAAAAATGAATCCTTCTTGCATCAATCCCTATAGTGACACTGTGCCTTGCCTAATAATTCTGGATTCAAAGTTCTTCAGAATGTGGAAATCTGGTGGCAGCTGATATGGATTCCAGAGGCACTCAATGTGGGATTAACAGCCCAAGTCTCTGAGCTCTCAAACCTATTTGTTTAAATGCACTTGGGGCCCAAAACTGGTGTGGGGCTGAAGGATTCTGGGGATTTGTTGATTCTTCAATTTTCACATTAATATCAATAAGGGTTTTTTGGTTCCCTATTTCTGCTTTCTTAATCTACATTCCAAATTTGGAGAATTATCCACCTTCTTGGGATTAGTTACAGGAATTACTCCAACCTGCTTTACTTGTACCACCACTCAACACAGGCAGTTTCATATATATATATATATATATATATATATATATATATATATGCTTAAATTTAAATTCTCAAGGAAGAGATAAAATTATTTCTTCATTCCTGGGCTTATCTCTGCTGAGCAAAAATATAAACCAGATCACCTGCTCATCAATGACAGGATCTATCTTCATAACCTTGACCCCCCAACTTTTTTTCTTTGTTTAAATTTCCCAATTTGTTTTCGTCAACAAAAATATAAGTACTGTCTCTTCTTTTTAATGATAGGTATTTTCTTAATTCCTCAAAGAAGAGAGATAAAAAATGATTTCTCGAAATCAGTTTTCATTTGCATACCAGACTCTGGATGGATAAAAAAAAAAAAAAAAAAAAAAACTTTAGGAGAGAAGAAATCCAGATAATTCCATTTTCACCAAGGAAAATGTCTCCACCTTCTCTCTTTCTTTATCTTCCAGCTTGTATTTCATTTTTGGCTTAACCCTTCTGCTGCTCATAATTAGCAGTTAACAACTTCATTGCCTCAGTGTCACAAAATTACAATTATTTCTTTTTCTTCATTAATGATTCTATTTTTGTCTTTTATGCCAAAACATTAATATGGTTGATGCATCTCCAACCCTAGTATTATTTTCTTTTCAAACCTCAGTCCATTTAAGAAAGGATTTATAAAAAAAAAAAAACCTCTTTAGTCAGATTTTGTAAAGTGGTTTAGGCTTAGGATTTTTAGAGACCACTGGATGTATTTATGCTAATTAAAAAAAATAAATTGTATTTATGCTAATTTAAATTTCATGTAAGTTAATTTTCTGACCTCTTTATTGATTGGTTTGTTTGTTTTTTGTCTCTTGAAGTGTTTCAAAAGAAATTTCATAATTTTAGTTTTTTATGTTCAATAAAAATGTCTAAACTTTATTACTTTGTAACTAGGTTGATAAAACCTTGCATCTGCTTCATTTTTTTTTTTTTTTTTTTTTAGGACAATGATTATGAATGTCATACATTTGCAACTAGTTGCTTTACACAATTCCGGATTCTATTCATTCGAACTTTCATTACCATCATGAGAGATACTGTAAGTATTTTGCTTGTTAATATAACTTTATCATTATTCCTATTATCTCTTTTCTTAATAGTTCGTCTTTTTTTTAATTTTTTAAAATTTTCATATCAGTTTCTACATGTTGGAGCATTTTTCTCCCTCTCTAACTTTAATAAAGTATAATTTCTGAAAGGTTATAATTTACTTTAATTAACTGGTCAGTTTCAGTTTGAAACTTTTTTTTTTCTAATTAAATTTTGTACAAGTTTAAAACTAATTTCAGTAAGGCCCCTTTGTCATAATTTAAAAAAAAAAAAAAGCTAAGGACTTCATTTCTTTTTACTGACAAAGTTCTTAAGATTATCCTTGGAATGACTTATTGAAAGAATCCTGAAGTATTATCAGCTGTTCTGACTTGTAATGTTTTGAATCTATTGAAGCAATTACATTAAACTTTAATGTTCGTGTTAGTCAACGCATAAACTACTCTTGTACCTGATTTCTTCTGAATTGTATGTGTCTGAAAAATATAGACAAGTTTATAGTATAAATTTTTGTCTTATAAATGCCTAAACTTTTAAGAATGTTCTCTTCATTTTTTATATTGATTTTTGTCTACTTGATGTTTATCTAGTTGTATATTAATGTTAAACATTTTTGTATCTTCAATGTTTAGTTTACTTGGTTTCTTACTTGTGATTTTTGTTTTTGCAGACTTTGACCAGACTGCGCTTGATTGCTCATTTGTCTGTTGGTATCTTAATTGGTCTGCTTTATCTGGGTATTGGCAATGAGGCCAGCAAGGTTTTTAATAATACCAGCTGCCTGTTTTTTTGTATGCTCTTCCTTATGTTCACTGCTCTCATGCCAACAATTCTCACATGTAAGTTTATTTAATGCAAATCCATATCATTTAGGTTGTTAACATAAAGTCTAATATATTATCACTTGAAATTAGGTGTTAAAATTAACGCTTAATCTTAAAAATCTTTTAGTGTCTTTTTGCTCACAAACATTTATTGAATTTGATATCAGATTAATTTCACTTTTAGATTTATTTTCCCATTGTGCTTAGACAACTAGAAAGTCTGGAAACTCTTCAATTGATTTTGATATCACTAGATAAAATAATTGATTCTTGTCCTTAAATATCACATTAAAACCTTTTTTGTTCTGTAGTTGTGAAAATTTAAATTCTATTTTTTATATTTATAACTTTAAAAAAAAAAAAAAATTGGAACTTTTCTCACAAAAATGTGCATATTGTCTTAATTTATGTCTAATTTTTGCAGCTCTGATAATCCCATTAAATTCTCATTTTAATTATTTTGATAATTTAAATATTTTCTTTTGCAGTCCCAATGGAATTGTCAGTATTTGTGAGAGAGCATCTGAATTATTGGTACAGTTTAAAGGCTTACTACCTTGCAAAGACATTTGCTGACATGCCCTTTCAGGTTAATTGAACTTTGTAGTAATTATTTTTGAAAGCAGGTAACACTTGAACTTTGTCTTAATAATAATGCAGTATACTATTGGTTATTTCATTTTCCACTGCATTCTTTTTCAAGGCCTCTCAATTGCAGTATCCTTATTGTTAATTTCACTCAAACTCATTTTCTGTTGTCATAGCAGGATATGACAATACAACTACCCTATTGTTCAGGGATCATTCACTTTCAGTGACACGCTAAACGTTTTGTACAGTAAACGAAGTCGATGATAAAGGTCAAAATACATTGTTCAGGTGTTAACTTTATTCAAGTTTGTTTAGATAATTACACTAACATGTGTTCTTAATGTAACCATAATAAAATATCTTGTTTAGATGTCATGGCATCATTAGAGAAAGCGATCCCTCATGTAAAGCTTTGAAGACTTTTCTGAGAAAAAGAAACAGCAGTTAAGTTTAATAAGCCAAATTCTTAACTGTACAAGACCAGGGAAATGTAAATGGGCTGAATAAAGTAAAAGGAACTGGTGGCATTGATAGAACCAGGGAATTATAAAGGTAAAAAGAAAACTTACCTTGTCTGCAGAAAAACTTCTAAAAAGTAAAATGGTTAATTTTACTTCAACAAAGTGTACAGTTCATACCATATAACCTTCCTAATGTATAATTTTTACTCAATATTTTAAAGTTACTTTGAAGAAGGAATGTTTAGAACATAGCCCATTTGTGGAATTGATTTAGTGGGTGGCCATCTAATCTTAACTAGTTTTTTATAAGGTATTTAGAGTAAAGACTTGACCATTCTATGATAAATTGAATAATGAAGTGGTATTAAACCACATACCAACATGTTAACAGCTTGGAGGGATCTTGACGTGTATGTTTTAACATTTGTAAATTTAATTCCAAGATATATCTAAAGAAGCATAACTATAATCACTTCCCTCTGATGTTTCAGACTAAGACTGAAATTTAGTATGGCAAAATCCCCATCTGGTAGAAGTACACATTACCTCTTTCATATGTTTAGATAATTGACAGGAAGCACTACTGAAAAGAGAGAATTTGAAAATAGAATATTGACTTGTTAAGGTGAATAAGTCAGTTTTGTACAACATAGCTTAACGGCTTGACAAATTGGAATTCAAATGGTATCTTTTTACTTTTGTGAAGAAATTATTTTCTTAATGATATACCAGAAAACCAAAGAATAGATTAGCCAAAATATTACATCAAGAAAATAAAGTTCAGTTGTTATAAAAGGAAAAGTTTGAGCATTTATTCAATTTTACTTTACTTTTTAATTCTGCGCGAGCTATATATATATATATATATATATATATATACACACACTTTAGTTTCCTATAATTGGATTTAAATTATATATATATTTTTATAGCTTAATTTAAATTTGTAAACAACTGTTTGAATATCCAATTTTTCTTTTTAACAGATAATTTTTCCACTTGTCTATGGTAGTATCGTTTATTGGATGACTTCTCAACCATGTGATTTTTTGCGCTTTGTCATGTTCTTAACATTGGCCACTCAAACATCTTTGGTTGCCCAATCTCTTGGCTTGCTCATTGGAGCAGCAACATCTCTTCAGGTAAGTGTTCAGTGTTTGTTTAATTCTAAATATTAAATTAAATGCATGGTTTAATATTAAAATTTTATTGGGAATATTTTAAAAGAATCTGAAGAGGATTCTTAGATTTATGGATTTGAGCTTTTGCGACAGAAAGGAAGTTTTCTAATGAGTGCCTTCTTACATGAAGCCACAATGGTTTTAATTTCTGTTTGGGTTGGAGAAACTTGATAAGACATGATCTTATGTACTTAACTAAAGCTTCATAGCTGAAATAGTTTTGCAAGATAGGCTCAGTGTAATCCACCCCCTTAACTTATAATTATTTAATAAGCTTAGGGAAATATTTGTTGTAATGTATTTAAAGTTGTAAACTCTATGAACTCTAACTGAAAGTTTGAATATATCAACCCTCTTGATCAAGAGATTTTTTTTTTTTTTTTTTTTTTTTTTCTAGAGTAAAACTTATTTTTGGATGTATTTCAACTTTTTTGTTATACTTGATGCATTTTTTTTTTTTTTTTTTTTTTTTTTTTCAGGTGGCTGTGTTTTTGGGTCCTGTTATCTCAATCCCAATCCTTCTCTTCAGTGGATTTTTTGTGAATTTTGATACTATTCCTCCTTACCTACAGTGGCTTTCCTATGTCTCTTATATTAGGTATATATCTTTTTACTTCATTCCTTTTGGACTGTTACTATTTTACTTATTTACCAGAAAATGTATTTTGATTTGTAAAGTAAAATTTATGCAGCCCATTTTTATTTGTTAAATATTTGAAAATTGATTTAAAGGCATCTTTTAAAGTAGAAATGTCAAGTACTTATGACTTTTTTTTTTTTTTTTTAATGGGGGGAAGTAAAACCTATAAAGTGTATTCTTAATTATGTTTGATAGACCTGGTTAGTCTTGTTTTCAAATTTGGTATAACTTGCTGTAGAAGTAGAATTTGTTACTGTTAAATAGCATATACATACTTCTGAATAGTGGATAATGTTTGTATTGTTTACTTATTAGAATTAAAGGCTCAGATAGCACATAAATGATTTTTCATAACTTTTTAGATGTGAATTATACATGACTTACTAGGACTTTTGTTAATCAGAATGATTCCCCCCACCCCCACTAATAACAGCATTAATCATATTTTGTTACCTAGTAGTGCAAAGATATTACATGGATGAATTAACTATCCTTTGGTCAGTTGAATAAAGAGTTTGTATTGAAATTTCAAGGTTACCAACTACAGCATAGACTTAACACCAGAGAGCACAATAGCCAAAATATGGCTATACCAAGAGAAGGACATTAATCAAAGTAAATCTTCAATGGCAGTGTTTTTATTTGCTGATTGATAAGCTATACACTTACATAGTTTGATTAGTTTATGAAAATCTTCATTCTCTATTTTTCTTTATTTTCAGATATTCATTTGAAGGTGTGCTCCAGGCCATTTATGGCTTTGATCGTGGGGCACTGGACTGTAAGGCTGTCTGCCTCATCAGTAAAGCTGCTGATGTTTTAGAACAGATGGATGTTGAAAATGCAAAGTTTTATGTTGACTTCATTGTACTGTGTATCTTCTTTGTAATTATACGCATTGGGTGTTACTTTGTATTACGGTGGAGAGTAAAATCTCAACGGTGAGGACTTTGCCAAATCAGTTATGGGAATGGCTTTGCCTTCTCCCATAATATCACTTGGTCTCTTCTTGGCTGACATAAACACAATCTTTGTGATACTTAAGAGAAAATTAAAAACAAAAGAACTCTGAAAACTTGTCACCAAAGGAAATTACAAGTTATAAAGAAAAGAAACTTTTGAAGGAGAATAAAAGAAAACGAACTTTTCAGAATTTCATTCACTTTGAGGAGTGATGTGTGCCCTGGAAGAGAGTGGGGGAGACCACTTTCTGTTCTTATTTCTATAGAACATATCTGTATATATAGACTGTGCATACATGCAACTAAAAAAAAAAAACGTACAATGTGCCTGTGGTGTGTAGATATGATCTATTTAACAACTGTTGTATTTGATATTCTAAATACCCTTGCAATTCATTTTTATTTTATTTAAAATAAACTAGAGCAGTTGGGTTGAAAGAAAACCAAATCTTGACCATGCTTGGCTTGTAAGAGCAAATAAAAATACATTAGGGAATAACTCCATTTTCTATTATGAATTAGCCACTAATTTTTTTTTTCCTTAACACTGTCTTAAAATAAAATTTTACATATATTCCCTTCACCTTCTATACAGGTGATTTAATCTCTTATTTGTTTTGACTACTACTGTGGCCAATGCTTTTGATCCTGCATATTGCCTCTTTATAGTTGCAGGTATTTGCACTTTCCTTTTGCAATTTTTTTTTCCTCTTTCCTGCAATACTTGAAGTAGGTGCCTTTTTAATGGCAAGAAATTCCCCTCCCTAAGGTACTGAAATATGAAATGCCCATTCTCACTCTTCTTAAATTTAACTGCCGGCTGGTCCGGTTAAAAAAAAAAAAAATTGCCAATTTAACTTTTTTTTTTCTCTTCACATTTTCATCATGTTCTGTTTAACTTTTAGTCTATAAATGGAGGATGAACAAGTTTTAATGTGATTGGTTTAGTGCTTATTTTAATTTCAGTGTGGTCAATGTTTGTTTTAAAACTTCATAGATTAATATAGCACTATTTATTCTCATATTCTAAAATGTATATTACTGGAACTTTTCTTGACTTCTACCAAAAAAAAAAAAAAGTTATTTTCTTGTTAATACCAACAATAACACTACTGCCTTGATCTCTAACTGCATGTTTGTGGTTAAACATGTGTATTTACTTACATGATCTACACTTTTAATGTATAAGATGTCTTGTTAAAAAAAAAAAAATTTTGGACTCCTATTGGATCTTGTCTTGGTAGTAGCTGCTTTCACAAGTAGCTGAAAGACCATTCTAAACTTTTTGCTTTCCTCTTTTAGCATATTAAAATAGAAGCCTGTTTTAAAATCACATTGTTGATAACTTAAAAGCTGTTAATTTTTTTTTTTTTTTAAATTATCATTTTTAGTAGTTAGGGCTGATTGAAGTTTATGTGCAGGTGGGTCCCTCAAGTCACTGCCACAGTCATTGCCACAGTCATTACTCAGGTTGAGTCCACTTTTAACACTATACAAAAGTTGGGAATATAAAGACTTAATCTAGTCCAACTAGAATTTTTTTTTTTAAGTCCTCTTCAATTTACTTTTCAGGGTTCATGAATTTTAACTTTGCATGCATACCGGTTTAAAAAAAAAAAAAAAAACTCTTCTGCTTGAGGGTACATGAGAAATGTGCCTAAAACCAATCACTTATTAAAATGCTTGGCAAACAAATGTGTGTTTGTTAAATTCCTGTGTGTTTTGTTGTTGCTGAGCACTGGAGTCTTACATGAAAAAAATAAATAACTAAAATTATATTACTTTTTTATTCTTCTATTGCTTAAAATTCCCTGTTACTAAATTTTTCCAAATTTTACATAGATCAGATTATGGACGTTACTTTATTTAAAACTAATGTAGAGTAGGTAAGTTCTAATTGGGTTGGAACAAGAGTTTAAGGTGTTTGAACACATGCTCATAGATTCATGTATGGATTGTGAATTTTAAACATTTTTGAGTTATTTTCATTTTTTTAACCCATTTAGAAATAAAATTGTTTTACTGTCACTCTCCTTATTAGTAATTCTTGATTACCATAGCTGCTCACATAGTGTAATTTATATAAGGTGTATTAATTTGTCATGAGATAGATACATGTAATGGTTGGTGGCACCATCATACTTTTGTTAAAAAAAAAAAAAAAAAAACTAATATCATTTGTGCTCTGATATCTGGTGAGTAATATGGCTAGGCTGCTCATAAGGCAATATGTATTATCAATTTGAATAGGACATCAAGCTACAGGATTGTGCATACAGGAAATATCTGCTACAAGCCATTACCATTGACAATTATGGGTTGTCTGCAGTCACAGACAATTGGCATAGTCAAATCCATCAAGGAGCTCTCACCTGAGCTAATGTTATTAATTGGAACCTGGAAAACTAGTGGGATGATTCAATGATGTTGTTTCAGGCTGATGGTTATTGATCATTTGTCAACAAGCCAACCGACACACTGCTGCTAGTTCTATAAGTGTAAGATGTTAAAATAAGCTGGTTAATCCAAATATTGCTTTGTGACCAATTTCCATGTACACCAACAGCTGTTCAGAATAGTGTGGTGAGATGTGGTAAAGAGGTCTATTTGCATAAAAAAGATCATGCTTCTACAGATCCTGATATCTAGATAGCATAGTTCAAAATCTTGCCAAGCATTTTGGAATCCAGGTTATAAAGTTGCTGCACTAAGCCAGACAAGATGGGGGTTCTACATAATACTGGACAACTATTCATGGCATTTGATGTCAGTGTATATTCAATATTTTTTTTTAATACTTTCACTATTTTGGTGTAGAGGAACTGAGCTTTTGACTGACTTCAGTCATTATCAAAAATGAAAATGTGTACAAAGATTAAACAAATTCCAATCTGTGATTAATGGTGGAAAAAAAAAAAAATTGGGTTAAATGCATTGACAACCCCCACCAATAAAAACAAACACTTGGAATTTGTAATAGACTTCTATCACAGCAGTAGCATAATAGTGACTCCAGAGCTTCTACCATGTTATGGAATAACTGAATCCAATCACATAGCCTCACTTTATATATATAATAATCTCTCCATTAAAGGGGGTTCTAGATCAGTTATTTTCAGCTATACATTAAATTTTTCATTGTGCATCCAAAGATATTAACATGAAAAATTATTTGGAGAATGTTTATCTTAAAAATCTGTAAAAAATTTAATAATTCCTCCTCCCCCTTAAAAACTTAAAAAAAAATTTTGTGCTGGTTAATTAATGAAAAATCAAAGAATATAAACAAAATGATAAAAATATTGTCAATAAGGCTGATATCTATTATTAGCCTTTTGACTAAACCAAAGCACAAGCAAGATTTTAAAGTGGGAGTTTTCAAACACACCTATGTCCCTTTTTCAACTCACACAGGGAGAGGGTGCCACAATTGGGTTTGTAGAAGGCTCTGAAAACTATTCTGAGTAAATCTAAATCTTTTTTTAATCCTTTAATGTGACTATTCTGAAAATGTTTCAACTGATTTAAGTCATTCTTGTTGGCTCTTAAATGAAGACGTTAAAAGCCTGCAATGCTGTGGTCCCGTTGAAATTGTCTTTGGTTTTTTATGGTTATTAGACTGAATTCTGTGCCTTTCTTCAATTTTTTTTTTTTGCATTTGTTGCAGAAAAGTAAATAGATTTGAATTGTCACAACTGGTGATTTGAATGCTATCGGTAATGGTATTTACAGACTTGGCATTGTGGTTTATTGCACACACAAATATGTGCATATATTTATTGTGTGCACATTGACATTTGAGGGGTTAATTGGACACAAATCAAAGGAACAATAGGAGAAAAAAAATGTCCATTTTTGTACTAGAATTTTTTTTTTGTTTTTTTTTTTTAAAGTAGAAACCAGTCTGACATGTGAGATACATGAATGAAGCAGATTTTACATTGTCTGATTTGGATGCAAAAATTGGCATGATTGTATGCATGACTAGCAAAGCAGTTTTCAAGTTTACATGCCAAATAGTATTTCTCTGTAACTTAGAAATAATTTAATTTCACTCAAGCAGTAGGTCATATTTGCTATAGTTGTAATGGTTTTCAAACTCAGGCCAAATAAGGGCATTACTTGAAATCTTTATAGTGATTTCATTTTAAAGCCCTGAATTAACTCTTTCCAAGATATTGTAGTTTGAGCCAAAGGTTTTTCATATGCTGACTGAAAGGATCTTCATATGAAGGTTGCACTTTACTTGGGTCTAAAGTTGGTTTAAATAAAAAAAAATAATCTGTCATCCATTAATGCAAGAATGAAGGAGAAAAAAAAACAAAAAAAACAAACAAACATACATAAGTAAATATGATATTTAATTTGTCTTTCTCTTGAGTCCAAGTGATATTTTAGTATGCAATAATTCAGGAAAGTCAAGTAGAGACAGGATGGCAGTGATTAGAGAGAGAATAAAAATCCCCTTTGGTCATTTAAAGTATGTTCTTTTCAGGTGCTTGCTGATGAGCGATATAAAGAAATCCAATGCTAGACAGAGCACTGACAAGAAAGATGAATTCAAACCAACGATGATAGAAATTGAACTGCAACTCTCCTAGTACTTGGGTGATAATTGAACTGCAAAAAACAAAAATAGTTTAAAAGGACAGGTTTCTGAACTGGGAGCCAAGAAAAACATCAACTCCTTCAACATAATATAGAAAATAACATTCTTGTAAAATTAGTCACAGCTGTTTAAAAGGCTATAGTTCTATAGGAAAATCAAAGATGGTGCTTGAACGAAATTCGGCAAAAAAATCCCCTTCATCAGTAACATTTTAAGCCCCTCATAGAATGTAAAATTCTCAAAGTAAACCTGTGCCAAACTGTTCCTGAATCCTTGACTTGGCTGTCTGAAAATGACAACATCAAGATGAAATAATGGAAACTGACTATGGAAAACAATTATGTGCAACAAGTTTTCGATCAATCAGTTAACTTTTAGATGTTTTGGGGCCATTTTATAGGATCCAGATGGCTATTTGTATGTGGAATTATTCACTAGTAATTAATCTTTGATTTGGCTGTGAAAAATGGGTTAGCATTAAAAAAATTATAGCCAATTTTCTGAGAAAAATCCCTTTTTTTCCTTTTTCTTTTTATAAAAAAAAATACAATTTTTCACTTCAAAAGAATTTTTTTTCAAACTTCAATCCTTTCTTGGTTGGTGTGAACATCATTGAATAAAACAAACTGCTCCATGACCCGATGATGATGGGAAATACGAAAGACATGAGGCGAAAAAACAACATTTTTTTTTTTTTAATTAAATATTTTAATAACTATCAAATCAAAGATTAAATTGAATTTATTTGGAACAATATATATGAATTTTTGAGATCTGGTCATATTTTAATGCAATGATTCTTTTGAACTATTATTGATTTTAGTTAACTTAGTCAGGTGGCCTGTAGCACTCAGTAAAGGGGACACAAGAGGGGGGGAAAAAAAAGAAAACCATGGAGCAAATTCTCTAAAGATTACCAAATGTGATAGTCATTCAAGGAGTGGTTAGGTAAATATATGAACCCTCTATGTCCATTACGTAAGTATTTTGTCATTGCTTTCTATCAGTTACATTGGGAAAACTAAGCTTGAAAGATAGGAATGTGGAGGTTAAATGCCTTGGTAATCTTTATGGGGTTCAGAAAAAAAGAACAAAGAGAAACCTATAAACTTTCCATGATCTTGTGTTCATTTAAAGTAGGATACAATGATCAAAAGACATAATTCTGTATAACATGCACCAATGGGATGCAGTTATTTGAAACAAGCTTAAAAATTTGGTTTACAAAATACGATTCAAAATAAAGCTCAGCTGGATTTGGACTTAGTTGTAGAATTCATTATGTTGAAAACACTGAAATAGTATGAATAACTATGCAATTAAATTTTATAATTCCATTCAATTTGAGTTTAAATGGCATGTGATTTGATATAATGAAGGAGAAAGAAAATCACTCACCGATATTCCACAGGCATATTCATTCTCATAAGCAGAACAGATGAGACAAAGTACATGCCCTGAAAAATGAAAATGTATTTTGCTGAATGAAATACTTAAAATAAATATTTAGAACATAGGACAAGAGTTTTTTTTTTTTTTTTTTTTACTATCAGGGCCAAGTCAATGACATACTCAGTAAGGAGCAAAAAACATGAATATCAAACCAGAATAAAGATCACTTTTGTTTAATGGCTAGTTTCAGACTTAAATTCTACAATATCTACATGTACAAATACAAAAATTTAATATAGATAAACTTTGAAAACCACTGCTTTGGAGTTTTCCTCCCCTAACAATTCCAGATTTCAATTCCTTCCCAATTTTGAATAGTCATTTTTTTATTTTATTTTTTTTATCATTATACTTTTACAGTAGTAATTATTGAAACAATTTGTGTAACCAACATGGTTTATTCATTTTAATCAAATAAAAAAAAAAAAAAAAAAAAAAAAAAAGAAAATTTTTTTATTTCAATGGTTCATAAAATATCTAAGTATCTTCTTGGGAAGGTCTAAAGGGATTTATCAAGTCATCAAGCAAAAGAATCATAACATTTTTGCAACAAAATTTCTATCTGAGTTAATGCACATTACTGACCTATGTACAGAGAAACTAAAAAAAAAAAATCCAATTAATTCTGCTTAAAGGTAATCGCACTCTTAAATGTTAAACATCCTCATTTTTAACCAACATATAACATCACTAAAGGAAATGTTGGTTGGAAGGGTAAAAGCACTTGTTGCAACTGTGTAGATAATTTGTTATGAAGACCCAGTCATGTGAAGAATAGTTTTAAAGCATCGATCAGCTTCATCAATTTATGCTATTCAGCATGTTGATCAGATCAAGCCGTTTTAGTTAGGCAGTCATTATTTTCCTACTTCAAAAGAAATTCAAAAAGGAAAATTCATTTGCTTCAAATCAATTTGTTTCTCAGGTCATCATGGAGATTGGAGAGGTGTTCCAAGATTAATTGTGATGAATGACATATACTGAGATATGTTATAGGAAGTTATTCTTTAAAGACGTACCTTCAAAAAAATACTCAGCTTGATAAAAATTAAACATTTTGATTTTGTAATCTATAAGTTTTCTGTTCATCTTGCAGTTTTATTTAATCCATTTTCGCAGCTTTGAATGAATATTAATTCATTCAAAGCTGCCAAAAACTCCTTTACAATGAACAATTATTGTCTTTCAGAAGTTTCAGTACTCCTTTATGTCAGCTCATCATAGTTGGTGCACCATCCACTGCAGTAGACATTTGTTGGGACATCACTATCCAAGTATTTCCTACATTATTACTATAATACTTGACAGTGATATTTCAACAAGTGTCTACTGCAACAGATAGTCTGTTACTACATTATACATTATCATGAGTATCAGTTTCATTGAGGGCTAGAAAAAATAAGGTATCCTGGAGAATTTCAGTGAGTTGCCTAAACAATATCTGCAACTTCATTAAATCAGTGTTACTGCTGAGTTCCTGATTGGCTATTTTGTTGCTTTGCATTGTCTTGACAATTATCTCACTGCCTGATTTAAGGAGTTCTTCATTTTTGCTGATCCCTAACTTTAAAAATTCATTAACTAACTTCTGTTTGATTTACAACATTTTTTTTTTTTTAAAGTTTAAAAGACAAGTATTTTTTCTATATTTTCTGAATGTATGCTTTTGAGGTGTTGTTTTACTGGTTTATATACCCATTGGGACTCTTATTTCATAAAACGTAAAATAAATTTAATTAAGACTCTTACCCATAGGACCTTAAAGATCTGTTTTGGAACCAAGCAGGATGATGAGATAAGGTTTATTACTACTACTCTCTGCAACAATGCCTATCCTTTAGACATTGTTCAATCCATAATTAAAAATAACATTTTGGAATTTAATAAAGTGAAACCTGCTTCAGTACAGAGATGTCCTGTGTACCTACGTCTTCCTTGGCTATGTAGTATTAGTAACAGATTTGCTAAACAGGTTTTCATAGCATTTCAACAATGTTACTTTGCTGCTAATACACATGTGGTTTTCTCTACTAAACATGCCCTTCCATCCATGTGCAAAGATGTTCTTCCACCTCTCCATAATAGTTCCCTGATTTATTTAAATGTAGCTGAAGTATGCACTACATAAGAACGACTCAAAAGGCTGGAGGCTAGGATTAAACAACACTTGCCTAAAAAATCCGGAACTCTGATGTTCTGACCAATAAAAACGAGTTTTCCATTGCAGAGCACCTTATAACTGCAATTGTGCTGCTAATTTTAGTGTGGACTCTTTTTTCCATCCTGAGTAGGTCCCACTCAAATTACCACCTTAAGATATTAAAGGGCATATATATTTTATCCATGAAATCTTCACTCTAAACAGAAGGATTTTGTTTTTGGCCTCCAAATGATTTCCATTTAATATATTTTTTTTTCTTTCCCTTATATTCCATTCCTTTTACTGATAATATATACATATTTATTAACTTTGATTTAGCTCTGTTAAGCAAGGTTTGAAACCGGTTAGCTAGCTCATTCTTCATTTTTTTCCTTTTAATTATTGTCATATTATATATATATATATATATATATAGAGAGAGAGAGAGAGAGAGAGAGAGAAAGAGAGAATCAGCCTCAATTCACTGAGAATCATCAGTCAGGACATGAACAATCAAAAGAGAATCTCTAAATCATTTTGTATCCATCTTTTTATTGCTTATGTTCTTTCAGTGAGTTTGTGATAGCTTGGTAGCAGCCATTTCCTCTACTCTACAAAATAAGATGTGTATGATGTTACGTGTTGATAAATGTAACAAAGAAAAAAAAAATTATTTACCACAACACAGAGCTAAATCACAAACAAATATTTAATTTACTAAAACAGAACATAAAATATATACAAGATAAACAATTGTGGCCTACAAAACAGAAAACACAGAGTTACTGGCAAGTGTTACGAGGGAGAAGGAAAGGGAGTCAAATATCTTAAATCACTTTAGGGCTAGTGAAGTAATCTAAGTGCTATATTTGGAAATCCACAAAGGTGTGTAAATAAATATTAATTTTTAGTTTGGTCAATGAAAATTAGTCAAAATTCTATTTACCAACTTTGTTCCATGAAATTCTCTTTTGGGTTTTGGTTGGTCGGCAATTTTTATAGAGATTCTTTCGCTGGATATAATAGTCCTTGAATCAAAAGCCGGAGTTGATACTGACAGCAATCTGTTTTCACCAACTGACAACCCTTTTCCAAAATCCCATTTTTATAGGGGCTAACACCTAATTTGCATTTTTCTAGATGTTTCTCGAATCATCTAGATTTTTCTCGAATATACTAGAATGATCTAGAATCTTCCAAACATTCTATTTCTAATTTCTCTATTTTACAACTACTTCATGAATGAAAACTTTTTTGTAATAACAAGTAGAACTCAAAGGAATCCCTTTTTATAGAAATGCATCCTCGTAACAATGACCTCCAGTCCCATACTCTTTGCTGTTGTACTAATTTCTGGACAATTCTGACCTGATTGGTGGTTGCAGGGCAGCTCTTACACAGAATGTAAAACATCACATTACAAGGGGGTTTTGGTTTAGTTACCAACTAGTCAATCATTGACAAATTGTATTGGATTACATGTTACTATTCAAATGAGTGACCTGACAATATATTTTTAAAATGCCCACTAAAAATTGCCTTTATTAAGGTTTAAAGCAGTTTCTGAATATTTTTTCTTAATCTATTAGAGATTAAGGCATTTGTTGATTAATCAGTTTTCCTACTCAGTCATCATCTTTGTTTATTAGATCTCATAAATTTTATCCATGGCTTAAAAATCATCATAAAAGGAATAAAAATAAGATTCTGATAATTTTATTTGATTTTTGTTTGTTTTACTAATCATTATCAAAAGTAATAACATTTTAAAAGAATACAACTGGTATCACTTCTTTATTATTTATTCTTTATTAATTACAGTCAGCTCTGGTTAAATTCTGGGTTTTCTTACCCCACAACTCAAGAGTTGGTCAAGGAAATAGCATCTTTTATTGTAAATATAATTTACTCACTAAATCACTGGTGCCTACTTTTTATGCCCTAAGCTGCTTATAGCCTAAGCTTGTACTTATTTTACTTAATGCTTAATCTAGCCCTGTGGCTAGTCTACCAACAAAATTTAGATTCATGTATAGTAATAAACATTTTTTAAAATGGGGGTGGGGGTAAAAAATTTTTTGTGGGGGTGGGGGTAAAATCTTTTAAAATCCTCTGAATTTTTTTTTTTTTTGCTATTTAATTTCATGCTTTAGATTTAAAATTCTTTCCTTGGGAGCCAAGTGCCACCCATCCAAGAATCGCCATACCAGAGGAAAGAGTAGTAGAAAAGAAAGAACTTTTATAAGATAATTTGCATGCATTTCTTACAAACAGATACCTACAGACTCAAGTCAAGCCTGATGATAAACTCCTTTAATATGAATAATGAATATGAAATAATGAATATTGATCAACAAAACTTGCTTTATCAAATTTTCATAATTTCATCTATGATGAGAAACAGTTTATATTGCCTGAATTTATTATCAATTTTAGAAAAGAAAAAGAATACAATTTAATATTATTTGAAAAAAAAAAAAGAGAATACAATTTAATATATAAATTAATCAAATATAAGATTGCTTTACAATAAAGTATATTTAATTTTTTGCTTTTAAGATCATCTTTTTCTTTCTTAAGTGATTTTTTTGCCAAAGAAATAATAAATTTGGGAGGTAAATTGGTTAATTTAAGAAACCAGAATAATTTGTATACATACAACACAAAGTTTGACTAAAGTTGATCAAAATATTTTCATACAGAGGGAAAATATTCTGCCATTAAATTAGCAGTTTTCTATACATCTATCATCAATGTTTAAATGTATGGTTTAAACTAACAAAATACTGCCTATCTTACATACAGCACACCAATATTTGAATGGGTAAAATAATAATTTGCATATGAGAGAGATCATGGAATCTATTGTAAGGCTTGTATCCCAAAGTCAGTATGTTTTACTGATATTTTTATTATATCCACAACATGAAATATATATATATATATATATATATATATATATATATATAGACACACACAGAGGTTGTAACAGCAAAATTGTCCAGCCCACAAAATGTTTAATATTAAAAAAAAAAAAAACAAACAAAAACACTAAACTAATTGAGTTTCTTTTTTTCCAGGTTTTCAGATAAGACATTTAGCCATCTTGACACCATTTATTGTAAGAATCACTGAAAAACCCTTTGAGTTATTCAGCTAGAAAGAGAACAGGTTAAAGTCATTTTGTGTCAGCCCCACTGTCTTCCCAAATTAGTAATGGTGAGAGGAAAAAGATCAATCAGTCCTTCAATAATAGTACCAACATTCATATTCTGGCTTCCATCTCCAAAGTCCATTCAAAAACCATCAATTTTTAATTTTGAGCATGTGCGTTGTTTGTTGTGCACTGTCTGTGAGAAAAAGAGCAGCATGACACAATTCATTCCACCAGAAATTTGGAAACAGCATGTTGTATTGCTTGGCATTTGTGCCAGAAGCTCCAATATGAACATTTCAGAGTGTTTAGGGCATAGAATTCAGAAAGAGTTGGATGAGTCTAATGGTGATTATGAAGGTTATGACAGCTCAGAAAACTCAGTGATCATTCTGATAAGAAAAGAATTCCCAAATTTGTTGATGAAATCCAGGCCATGATTGAAAATGATCCCTCCAAGTCAATCAGGTCATAGCCAGGGAGGTACTGAGGGTGGCTACTGGAAGACCCTATGTCTGGTAACAGGACTCTGCACCATGCCACACAAACAGGAGAACCCAGTCATGACAATTTCTGTGACCACATCACCCCTTACATCGGGCAAAGCAACAAGTACCAAAGAGGTAAATATTCTTTAGGCCAGACATTGAGTTTATTTAGCTCTCGTTTATTTCTATCACAGAAAGCAAATAACAAATACCGTACTATTCTTGAATTATTTCTGATTCTTGAAAATAATAAAAATCTAGCAAGCCATGAAAACTATCTGAATTTTGTTATGAATTTTTTTAAAACATCCTTTAAAATATTTTAGCAGTTCCACTTACCATAATCTGTGCAAGACACAGCACAATGATGTTGGATGATTTACTGCTGGCTATGGCATAGAAAAACTAAAAGAAAAAATGAGCAAGAGGCAAAAATAAATTGAAAGTATTCTTAATATTTTTGTTCTTCAAATGAAATAAGAAAAAACATCAGTTTTTATCTTTAATCTATCTCTAAAATAAATATTCTGCATAATTTAGAAAACTATTTTCAGAATATTCCACAAAATTTAGATTTTGAAGTTGCTTAAAAGAATGTACAGAAATTTTTATATAGTTTATTTGTATATTCTTGGCCATTAAAATAATTGATAAAATTCCTTTAATTGTATTTATAAAGTCAAGGAATTAACAGTTTTTGGATAGATTTAATGAATACCCAGAAAGAACATGATTAAGAAAAAAAATATTTGAGTGCATTTGAGAGTCTTAATGAAGAGATTGTGCCTTCTAGCAGGGTTCTAGGGGGAAAAACAGTGATATCTACTCAAACACATGTATCCACTAAATATAATGTTTAAAGTAATAAAAAATAATCTCAGATTAAATAAAAACCAATAATTACTTAGGAATTACTTTGTTTACATTTTGGATACAAAAATAAAAATTAGCAGATATGGGCTTCAATGAGAAATGTGCATTTCTTAAATAGGGCAACTAAACTGATTAGTTTAAAAGCATGCTAAGCCTAACAGCAGTTTCCCCTATGAGGGGAATGCAGGTTTGAACCCTGCTAGAACTCTATTAAAACTCTCAAATGCACAATCTCTTTATTAAGACTTAAATGTGTAGGCAGGTAGACATAAATTTACACTGTTAAAAAAATATGGATGTTTACTCAAACATCCACTAAATATAGTGTTTAAATAAGAAATAATGTTGGCTTATAAATAAAAATCCTTTAGCTCCTTACAAATTATATTTGCATATATTTTGTAAACACATTTGCACAAAAATGGAGTTTTCCTGCCATTTAAAAAATTTAATTGCAATCTTTCTAATAATGACCAATGTTGTTGTTCCATTTGAAATTTGTTTTGCATCAGGTTTGCATATATGCCAACATATCATCATTTGATGCAAAAAAAAAAAAAAAAAAAAAAAAAAAATCTTTTAAACAATTCTAATATAAAATTCTTTAAAGTCATTGAAGGTGCTTTTTCATTTAAAACTAAATCAATTGATCTATTTCAAAATATGCATTAATAATAAAATTTGAAACAATTTATCTGAATGACTTAATTGGCTGTGATTATAATAAACAAATAAGTGAGTAATTTGGTTATACTACTTACCCTTGTAAGTGTAATCAAAAGGCCTCTTATTGATGTAACAATAATAATTCCCACTAACCAAAATGAAATTTGCTGGGACCAAAATTTTACCTGGAAGAACAGAATTATTTTCATGTAACAAATTGCAAACCATTAACATGTATTACAAACTTTTTTCCAGTTTGTCTCAATATTTAAAACACACACACATACACATGTAAAATATTCACAGCAGTAATAAAGAACCAACAAAATTCACCATGCCAAATCATACTGCTGCTTTATGGAAGCCACCATCTTAAACTTATTCAGTCAAGCAGTCAGTTGTAAACAAACATACATGTTTGGTCGACCAGTCTGGAAAGGGTTAATTACAAAGATTTACTACAAAATGACTTGATTTAAAGTAACTCATTTTTATTAAGAATTAAAATGCACATTACTGTTTAAAATAGATATTTGTTTAATATCCTATTTTGGTCACCAAAAAGTAGGTTCTGCATGAATATTTTCCTTAAAAAAATAAATAAATAAAATGAATTTTATTATTTTATCAAGAGCATCTATCATTTGAATGCAACCCCCCCCCAAAAAAAACAAAAAAAACAAAAGAAAAAAAAATTAATTGATTATTGGAAATAAAAACAATCAAAAGATCAATGGCTCCATGAAAAGTCTGCAGAGGTGGAAATACTGCAAAATATAAACATAGCAGGAATACATAAAAAAAATAAAAGAAATAACAAGACATGCTCCTTGATAGGATGCATAGAGTTTAAAAAGAGAACACTGATAATAGGGGAAGAAAAGATAGTACAGAGATGCAATGAACATATATAAGAACTTTCACAACAAAGAAGAGAAAACTTTTAATACAGGAAAACACAGAAAGACCTGTAATATCTGAAGTAAGATTGGCACTGGTCAAGATAGAGAATAACAAAGCAAAATGAGATGAGATTGTGATAGCAATACTTTCAGCCTTAGTGGTTTTACTGATGGATGCTGAGAATACCATAGACTCAACATGTGAGCAACAAAGAAGGAAAATAGGAACTTAAAGGACACTTATACTTACAATTAGAAAAAGTTGAAATTTCTGGGACTGTAAAGAAGACCTAGAGAATTTAGCACTCACAAGACATTGAAGGCCAAAGAAACAGGGAGAATCAGCAAGTAATCTACCTGATAAGTTTATGTAAATGGATGGCAGAACTTGAACAAAGAGGAATGGTAAAGTGTTACAAGTTACCAAAGACCAGAAGTTGTGGAGAGCTCTGATTGCTCATATCATGAAGGTTTTCAATTGATTTATTCATTTTCTATGGCTTATTAACCCTTTGTAGGTTATTTAAAGCTAGAAAATATTTTTAGATTGTAAGAATTTTTTTTAAGATAATAATGGTTCAGTGATACAAGTCTTACTAATTAACCCCTAGCTGTGGGGAGAAGAAGTGAATTCATACCTTTTCCAAGGGTATTTGTGCGTAAGTGAATATAATGAACCCAACAGGAATTAGAACTAAGCTCTCTGATTAACAATTTGGAGCCATTATCCATTAGTCTACTCACATATCCAAACTTACAGTACTTGGTACTCCCAAGCGGTCACCCATCTACATGCTGACCAGGCTTCATGTTGTTAAACGTTGGTGATCATATGGGAACCAATGTTTCAATGTGATGTGGCTGTAAGCAATATGTTATGAAGGGACATCATATATAAAAGAAGAATGATTATAATAGTAAGAGAAAAACTCACTTCAAAATTTTGATTTTTTATGTTCTCTATTTTGATTTTTTGCATTCTCTATTTTGACCAGTTGAAACTGAAGGTTTTGAAACTGAACTCTGCCTTTCCAACTCTAGCATTGATAATGTTAATTTCTAGAAAATCATTCAATATTAAAATATATATATATATATATATATATATATATATATATATATATATATATATATAAAGCAGCATGTTTGGTGACATTATAGAGATGTGCATGGTAATTTTTTTTTTTTTTTTTTTTTTTACTGTAATCTGTATGGTGGCAAGCTTGTGAAAGAGACAGAAACTATGCCAGAGAGAGCAGCAATGATAGAATTTTGGCAGGTTTTCTTGTTGGAATCCAGTCCTCAATAATAGATTGATAGAATAATTTATTTCTAATTTTGGCTTTTATAATAGAAAATCCCACATTTTATGCAGTTTCTTTCTTATTCCTGCTAACCTTATAGAAGTTGGCATTCCATGTCTACTTTGGATACTGTAATGATTATGGTATTATCCAAAAATGCTTTCATAACTGTTGAAACTTGACTAATGCATGGAATAATAATGCAACACAAAATGTACTTATAACAAAATGTATTGAAACAAGAAAGTGTACACAATATTTATATATAGTCTTTTGTATATTCCTGGGAAGACAGTTACAGTCGGACAGAGTCTCTGGATTGAATCTCTTGATTCCTCCACTCTCTTCCCGGTACCAACCATATTTATATTTATACTCCATTATGCAAATTAGGTGGATCCTACCACAACTCCCTCCCTCCCAAGCCTTGGAATCCCTTTTGGATTTCCAACTGGCTTCCTATATGGGTTGATGATTATGGCTATTTCTTTGTAGATCCATTTCCATTTGCATACTTCATATGCATATGTCCATCTGCTTAATTTTAATATTTTTTTCCATTTTAGATTCACGTCTACCGGATCTTCTTGGTTCAGGAGTATTCTGTGGAGGTTCTACTTGAAACATATCATACATTACATCAATGGGATCTTCCTCCTCATCCGGTATACTCTCTTCATTGTCTATAACGTAACATTTTTTAAGTTGGTTCTGGTGCCTTTTATGAGTATTCTTCGGCCCTTTAATTATGTAAATCAGGTCACCGATTCTCTTGTCCACTATGCCTCGCTCCCAGAACTCAACGTTGTTTTTGTAGCACATGAAAAACACCTTCTCTCCGGAGGTGTATCTTTTTCTCGCTGTATACATAGTATTCTTTACTCTATTTTTTCCTGGCAAAAGCTTGTCAAACACTGACTTAACTTTCCTAGTGAACATTAGTTCAGCTAGTGCCATGTTTGCGTGTGTTCTCTGGTTTGGCATGATTCTGTATACTTGTAGGAATTGCTGAAGCGCCTTTTCCAATGGAACTCCTGAGGCTTTCTTCAGTGCGCGCTTTAAAGTATCGACAAATCTTTCTGCGAGTCCATTGGACCTCAGATGATACGGCGGTGTCGTTATGTGGTTAATTTGATATAACTCACAAAATTCCTTAAATTCTTCAGAAGTGAATTGTGTACCATTGTCACTCACAATACACTCTGGCACAATCGAACCCGTGCAAATAGTTCATGCAAAAAAGTTGTTGTGGTATTGGACGTAGGCTTTTTGCAGCGTAGTACTTCCGGCCATTTTGTAAAACTATCTACCACTAACAAGTAGTAATAATCTTCTACTGGACCAGCGAAATCAATGTGTAATCTTGTCCATGGATGATCCGTCTTGGGCCATGGTTTGTGTACTATAGGTGGTGCCTTAGCTGCTAACACACACCCTTTACATCGATGAACCATGTTTGCGATATCCACATCCATTCCTTTCCAATACACAAAGCTTCGCATTAAGTTTTTTGTTCTATTAATCCCCGGTGACCCATATATTGAAAGTCCCATAGTATTCTTTTCTGCAACTTTTTGGTACTACTACTCTCTCACCATATAATAAAACTCCGTCACCTATTGAATAAATCTCCTGCACTTTTTGGTCATTTGCTACCATTTTGCTTTTTATTTCTAAAATGAAATCATCGCTTTCAGCTTCTTTTTTAATTTCCTTTAGTGTAACCGGTAGCTCTCTTACAATGTTGTTTACCATGCTTTTCACTTTTTGATACTCAGTGCCTCATTTTCTATCTGGGAGTAACTTCTTTCTCCTGGGAGCAAAGTTCTCGAAGCATGTGCAATTGGTTTTCTAGAACTCTCTGGCATTATGAGTTGAATACACGCTCCTATCCCGTATGAACTAGCGTCACTTGCCACTACAATATCCAGTTTTGGATTATAATGGGTTAAAAAGAGGTCGGACGTAAGCATTTTCTTTATTTCATCAAAGGCTTTCTGACATTCCTTGTCTTTTTTTAGCAGTTCATTCAACGGAGCTCTTAAATTGTACATTCCTTTAATGAACGCTTGATAATAATTTGCAAGCCCCAGAAAACTCTGTAGCATCGCCCACAGTAGTGGGCGTCGGCATGTCTCTAATCGCAATGGACCTTTCCGGATCTGGACATCTGCCATTTTTTGTTGATTATGTGACCTAAATACTTAATTTCCTCCAAACCAAATTCGCACTTTGACTCTTTTGACTTTAAATCCAAAGTCCTGAATCTTTTTAAATACTTGATTGAGATGCTCTCGATGTTAAATCGACCGGTTTAAGCTCCTTACTATGATGTTGTCTAAGTAAGTGCACGCAAAGTCTAATTCATTCAACATGACGTCCATAGCTTGTTGAAAAATGGCTGGTGCCACTTTAATACCAAAAGGAAGCCTGTTGTACTTGAATAACCCTCTATGTGTGTTTATCACTAGTAACTTCGAACATTCCTCTTCGACGGGAATTTGGAGATAGGCATCTGATAAGTCGATTTTTGAAAATATAACTCCACCATTTAGCTTGTTAAAAATCTCCTCCGGACTCGGTAACGGGTAATGGTAGTCCTTAATTACCAAGTTCAACCCTGTCGAAAAATCGACACAGACTCTGACTTGGTTTGATTTCTTTTTTATGCACACAATTGGTGCAGCCCATGAATTAGATTCTACTTTCGAAATAATTCCCATTTTTTCCAACCTATCAAGTTCTTCGTTAATTTTCTCTACACTTGCGAAAGGCACGTTACGTTTCTTTTTAAAAATTGACATAGTATTTTCCTTTAATTCAAATTTGGCTTCAAACTTGTTACATCTTCCAAGACCAGGTGTGAAGGTTTCCGGAAACTTTTTCTTTAATTCATCTTTAATGTCCTGTCTTGTTTGCGTATTACTTTCTACTTTTCTGCAGAATGAGTTTAACGGTTTATCCCACAATTCAATGTTTCAATAAAATCTGTACCCATCAAGTTTTCTCCATTTTCAGAATGAAAACTCTTATTTTTTTTTAACTATCCCGTTCAATTTCATGGGAAGTACAACCTCGCCTTCAATTTAATTTCCTTTCCAGTTACCGTTCGAAAGCATTTCGTTGACTTCATTATTGTAGGCCTTTTAAAATTTTCCATGTTTTATAGTTCATTATTGTTAAATCTGAACCCGAATCGAGTTGAAATTTGATATTCTTTTTAAATATTTCAGTCGTCACATACTTCCTCAAATCTCTATCCGATTTGATATTTGAATTTGTTTGTCTAATTAAGCTATTGACTTTTTTTCATTTTACAACCGACCCTTTGTGACCATTCTTGTGACACACAAAACATTTTTATTTCTATATGGGCAATTTACCTCCCAGTGTCTTTTCGTTGCACCATCTACAATTATATGGTGGAACCTTTTTTTCTCCTTGTTCTTTTCATTTAATTTTTCTTGTCTATTTTTTTAAAATACGCCAATTTTTACTCCAATTTTTTTCTGATGGGTAATTTGACTGTTTTTTTATTTTTTAATATAAGCAATGCCAGCTTCTTCGATTTTTTGAGACTCTTTCTTTAAACTTACGGCCCACTGGCACTCCTCTGCTAACTTTTGTAGGGTAAGGTTTTGTTCAGATTCGAGTTTAGACAAAACTCTACGTCTTATTTCGGCACTCTTACTGGATACCAGTCCTTGAGCAAAAATTAAACACTTGAATTCTTCAACCGTAATCTCTGCCAATCTGAAATTGTCACAATGTCTATTCACTATAGATGCGTATGTTAAGTAATCCTGATCGTCGGATTTAGCGACATTCATGCATAACCATTGCTTATGCCAAAGCGACATATTTGCTCCAAACAACTCCTTTAGCAATTTCACTGTTTCCGAGAATTCCAATTCATTTGTTCTTCTCGGTAGAATAAAATCTACAAATTTGCTATGTTCTGCTGTACCTAGCTTTCTTAGTAATAGACTGACTTTTCTTGAATTCAACCAGTTTTCACAGTCTGTGTAGAAAATATCTTCATATCGTTTAAAGTACGCTTCAAACGTTTTTCCTTCGTCTGGCACATAGTTGAAAGTTTCCAGCGAATTAAATATGATGTTATTAGAATATGAAGAATTTCCTTTATTTGCCTGATTGTTGTTTAATTTCTCCAGTGTTAACTTTTGAATTTCTAAAACCTTGATCTGCATTTCTTCCTGTTTTCCCAGTCTTTCCTCTTGTTTTTCTTGCTATTTTTGCTGTCTTTCCTCTTGCTTTTCTTGATATTTCTGCTGTGCTATTTGTTGTTCCCTTATTAATAAGGCAAACTGTTCACTTTGACATTGCTGACTCAACTGCTGGGATTTAACTAATTCAGCTTGACTCAACTATAATTCAGATATGACTTTGGATAATTCATCCATCTTTAGCAACAAAGAATATGGTTTTAATTTGTATATCCACGAATATAATATAAGCTGACCAAAAAAATCAAAACAACTTACGACTTTTTTATTTTATGTCTTGCTTTATAAAATATTGTTGAGCAACCAAAAAAAAAAAATTTTTTTTTTTTTAAAAGTTCGTTACCTTTCAAAGTCGACACAGTGTATTTGTGCGCCTTTTAACTCCATGCAATGCTTTTGTAGTCGGCCAGTTTTTTTTTCTTTTTTTTTTTTTTAATTCACCGTTCAGATTTTTCTGAGTGAACGTTCCTTTATGCTTAGTCGTCCTTTAACGAGTTCTAAATATCCAGAACTTCAGAATCCTTTGCCGTTCCATTAGATGTTGGACTTTTAATTAATAATTTTTTCCTTCAGCCTGGGTTCTTCAAAGACTTGTCCCAATTGTTGAAGGCTATCAATTATCAATTCTTTTTTTTTTTTCCGTAAAGTTCTTTCTACCTCGTCTCCATTGTTGAAACTTGACTAATGCATGGAATAATAATGCAACACAAAATGTACTTATAACAAAATGTATTGAAACAAGAAAGTGTACACAATATTTACATATAATCTTTTGTATATTCCTGGGAAGACAGTTCCTGGAGAATGTGTTGACTTAGTCGCAGTCGGGCAGAGTCTCTGGATTGAATCTCTTGATTCCTCCACTCTCTTCCTGGTACCAACCATATTTATATGGTCGGTACTCCACTATGCAAATTAGGTGGATCCTACCACAACAATATCAGAAGTTGTTTCTATACATAAAGTGTACTGTTCCATACTATGCACCATGTTACAAACAGGAAAACAAGCTGTGACAACGCACAATCCATTATTATGCCAACCTCTAACACACATTTTACTCAATTTTGGTATATAATATTAATACATTGAAATTTTTCAAAAATATGAGAGAAATAACCATACAATCACTTTATGATGCTTCATATGCTGAGAGCATAGGTATTGTCAGATTTCAAAAGAAAATGTCTTGTTAATCAATGTGAAAGTGAAATAATCCTGCATTAAATTAGGAATTAGATATTAATCAAAATTCACTAATAAAGGAAAGTTGGTACAAGTCACTCACAAAAGGAAAGAATGATAAAATTAATGAAAGAAAGGAAACTACTAAATCAACTTGAGTCATCAAAAAGGAACCTACATGATGAAATAAGGAAAGTGATAAATTCCCATTTCAATATCAGATGCAGCAGTGACCAAATCAACTTGAGAATGGAATTATGTTAACTTTATCTGATGTTATAGAAGACAGAAGAAGCCAGTGAATATTTAACAGCAAGTGCAGTGTTCAACTGAGATGGTCTCATTGTCTCAGCTTAGTCCTTATTTAGGTCACTTTCATACAAGTATAGAGATTGCCAAGCCAACAGTTATGCTTTAGCCACTTGTGTTTTTCTAGCAAACATAACAGATTTTTAATCATTTTAGCAGGAAGAAATTTGATGCATTTGCTATTCAAATATTCTGTAATGTTATTTGAATGAAAGCATCTTTTCATGTATAGAAAAAATAAAATAGAGAATCAAGAATATGCAGAAAAAGTTACTTCCTGTTGAACATATCAAGGTAATAAGTTATTTTGAATTTATGAAAAGAACTAATTTCATGATTAGTTTTTAGTTAATTTGATCCATCTTTATTTCTCTATCAATATTTTGAATCAGGAAATAAAAAAAAAAACTTCTACAAAAGATGATTTGCTTTATGCTTTTTATGAAGTCAGCAGATCTCAAATCCATTTTCTAAAAGAATAAACATTTTAATATATACAAATGGCAAATACTTTCAAATTTTAATTTACATAATATTCAATTGTTTTCAATAAATGAAACTATTGAATATTTACTCTTATTATGTGTAAACATAGATATTGGTTAATTTGCATTAATTTTAGTCTAAACTGTACACATTTTCTAACAAGTTAAAAATATATAATTTATACAATTTTCTTAAAAAAAAATTCATATTTCTGTTTTCAATTCTGCTGCAAACATTTTGCGTTCAAAGTTTATATTTAAGCTTTTCAATGAAATTTGTATGGATAGCAATATTTATAAACTTCATACTTTTGCTAGTTTCATCCTTTATATAAAAAGGATGAAGGTAATTAGCATTTAAATAAGAATTGTTGCTTATTTTCTTTTTATTAAGCCAATATGAACAACAATGAAACTTTCTATTTCTTTTTTTAAAGTTTCAAGTTAGTTTTGTTTGATGAACATTATGAAGAAATAGCTGGTTGTTGATATTTATAAGTTTAATAGTTTATGACTAGTATTTATTTAATCTCATTTCTGTTGCATTTTATTGCAACTCTCAGATTGTCATTCCATTGCAGGAATCAGAAATAATGAATGCCAATTAGGCTAAGAAGGTTAATTGGTTACAGTAATTCAAATCCAATCATATAGCCTTTATTTCTTATTCCCACTCTGAATGCCTGATAAACCACCATCTTTGTTTACATAAACTAATAATATAATAATATTGCCCACAAAAATTTAAAACTATACATAATGTTTTTGTGCTTTAGATATTCTATCAGGAGGTTCAAGGCAATGTAAAAGTTACCAGGAGGGAAAATTAGTTTAACAAACTGAATTTGAATTTTGATTGGGGTTGTTTAGGTTTACATTTGTGCTTATGACCTTGGAAAAGGCATAAATGCATTTCTCCCTAAACTTTGTACTATCAGCAGATATCTTGGCAAAAATATCTTGTCACTGGTATAACACAATGTTTGATACGAAAAAGAGTGAGGGAGTAAACACTTGGTCAAGCCACTATCTCCTAACTACCTTATCTGCACAAGCAGTTGCTACTAAAAGCTGTTACTTTTATAGTCAACCTTTACAGCAATCAATAATTTAGATCAATTACAAAGATATAACAGTGTATTATACTAATTAGCATTTATTATTAGCTCAACTTTAATTCCACATGAAAAAAGGAACAGCTGGGAAACTGTAATATAGTGGATTGGTTAAAACAAATCAATTTCAACAAGTGTATTCTGATTTGAATGCTAGAAAAGTAAAGCTGAAAGCATCTTTTGTTAGTTTGGATTGAAAAAATGCTTTATTGCTACACTTTTTACAAATACTTTTAAATATAAGATTTAGCACACAAAATATATCAATTATAAATAGAAAAAAAACTGTAAAACTAATGAATATTTTTAATCCTAATTATTTAAAATAATTAAAAGTTACTCACATCAAACTGTATCCCTAAATAATTGACAGCAATTTCTGTGCCTCTTGTCACTGGGTCTACTTTTCCCACACGGTCAAAAATTATATTAATGGCTGACTAAAAGAAATGATACCAAAAGGAAAATAATAATAATTCCTAAAACATTAAAACAAAACATTATTGAATATAACAAACTGACAATAACTATTTCCATTTTCAGCTTGTATAACTGAAAACAAAGTTTATTTTCAGATTTACAAATGTCATATAAAAACATGTTAGGATATGTTGTCTGAAGGAGATGTATTAGATTTAAAAAAAACAAAACAAAAAAAAAAACAGGCTTGAGTTGTTTACATTGATTGTTTGATTCCTTTGAAAGAAATTTTAAATGCCTTTTTTTCTTTAAAGCCTGATAATAGTAAAATACTTACACAAAAATATCTAGTAATAAGTTAAAATCTCATTGAAATATGGCATAGATAAAATTAGCATTTATAGCTTGTAGTCATTAGATTTGTTCTCCTTCACTAACATTAAATGAAACACTATTGTTTTACAAGTTTATAATGGAATTTAAAAAAAAGGAAACTTACTTACCATGAATATTTTCCATACACAGTAAATAGAGAAGAAGTAACCCAAAAAGTTAAAATATTTTCCTTTTAATGTTTTAGACTCTTCTATTCTTTCCTGCAGAAAAGAAATATGAGGAGTTGGACATTTTCTTCCAAGTTCAACATTAATTAAATTTATAAATGTGATATTTTATAATTATTCTTATAAGAATATCATTTGTCATTTAAAATTGAACTTTTGCTTATTTTATTAAAATGAATTAATTTTATTTTGATAGTATTTTAAGGTTAGTCTTAAAAAGGGTTATTAAAATTCAAAAAAGGTAGATAAATGCTAAACTGAAGTGGAGTAATAAGATACCAGTAAACTAAACAATCAGCTATCATCTGTCATGCAGAAAGACAACTAGCTTTCTCTATACTAATTGTTGAACACAGACTCTTCCATCTGCTATGAGTAGAATGTCAGCTAATAAGAATGGTCATCGCAAATGAGTTGTAAGTTGTAGCATTCAAGTTGTATGCATTGCCATACTGAACTACAGTATTTTCTTACTTTATTATTAATCCATGTCTCTCATGTGATGAAACCTGTTCTACAATTAACCTTTTGTTTTAGTGTTTCCTTACAGTATTATTAACCAGAACTACAATCATTATACAAACTTTATAACAATTTTTGTATTCATTTATTCTTTGTTTTTTCTATTCCAGTTATGATTTATATAGATTTTTCTAATTTCTTGTAGTTCATGAAAAATTTCAAAAACTTATGAAATTAATATATCTTTTTATTTAACAATGTAGTTTTATATTCATAGTTCTTGGATGAAATTTATAATTATATAATTTTCAGCCAATACTATATGTGATTAACCTACTTTTATAGACATTATTTAATGTCATGTCCATTCAGGCAATCATGGCTCACCACAGATTCTTTTTCTTTGTCATCTATGAATTACCATGTATTCTTGGGAAAGATAGTCGAGTGGTGTCCCATTGTCTTTTCTACTGTTTGGAATTTAGAGTTTTCCTTCTCTTAGACAGGTTGTTACCTAAAGCTAGAGCAGTTTACCCTGCTAATTAATTCATGGATGGGGAGATGAAATGAATTAATGTTTTAATTAATGTATGTATATAAAACCTGTAAATAAATATAAGCTAACAGTAGTGGAATTTTTCTTTCTCTATATTTCATATTTGCTTATATCAGACTTGATTATGTTTTTACAATAAAATGTGCATTAAACAACCAATGTTGGTAAAATATTCAAAATATATTTACATTTATATATAATGTAAATTTCAGCTTATATTTGTCTTGTTATAAATATTTATAACAACACATTTGGTAGTCTGAGATTTTATTATGCCTTGAGGACTGTTCATCATGTTATAAATAAATATATATAATAGTATAGTTGTCGATATTTAGTTTTTAGTTTCAGATGTATAAAATTTCCTATATATAACCTCAAAAGAGAAGCAAGATACTGAATGATGGGAGCACAATGGTGGAATTTGCAAAAAAAGTTATATAGAGATCAGAACAATAAAAAATGGAATGAAAAACATTGGTAAGATAAAGAAAAAAAATTTGAAAAAATTAAAAAGGGTAATAACTAAGAAAAGTAGCTGATTAGCTACTATCCTCCTAAATAAAAATTACAGAGTGAAGAAGTATGAAAACTGATTTCTCAACAATAATTTTTAGTAATGAAAATGAAGCTACATTGGATGGATCTCATGGCTGGGCTAGAAATTTGGTCTTTCATGGAAATAGCTTACCATAACTTAGAAGACAATTGGGGGAGATTAACGAATGTTTGGAAATGCTGCACTCAAAGAATCAGACAAATGGTAAGCATTGAAAAATAGATGCTGTCAGACTGCAAGAAGTGTGATAGCTTGGAAGGGACAGTCGAACATACATTCTCCCATTGTGTGGAACTTGAATACTTTCTCAAACAGTGATAAATATAACAATTATAACTAGTAGTTTATTGTAACCTCTATGGTCATTTTTGAACAATGAACATCTTACTTTGTTTAAAATTACAAATAATGAATGATTTAAAAATGCAAGAAAATTATTTCTAAAAATATTTCTAGATGTAATAGCTGTAATAAAATAAAAAAATGGTTTGAACATATTTCTTTTCTAATTATTAAAATTAAAAATTCAATAAAAGATAGAGAAAAAGTGCAATTTGTTGGCATTTTACAAGACATTGTGAGAAAATGCAATTGGAATTATTTAATTTTAAGAACTGATATTCATATTTTGACAAGCACTTACCAAATATCAGAAAAAGGGATATCTATCTTTTATTATATTTATAGATTACAAATGACATTTTTCTATCCCATTCTAAAATCAGTTTGGATATATGCAAAACTATTTTTTTAATAAAGATTATGGATGTAGAAAAAAAAGTTAAGAATAATGTTATGAGACACCCAAAAAGTTATTTCAATTTCCAAGAAAAGCAATTTTTCACTTAAATAGATATTTTTTCAATCTGAAATGGTACCACAGACTTAGTGGCCAAATTTCTGAATGTCTACAAAACCAAATATAGATATTATAAAAATACTTTAATGTAAAATAAATGACGGTAAATAAAAAATTTAAATGCAATGTCAATCATTATCGTCTGTCTTCTTAATTCCTGTTCTTTTATTGTTCTCTTTCTTATTAATAGGGTTTTCTGTTGTTTTTTTTTTTCAGGTAGCCCTCCTGTGTTTTAGTGGCTTTATTGCCTTGCTTGGGGTAGAATGATTAAAAAAAGGAAAAAAGATACAAATTTTTTAATGATTTAGTCTAAGCCCTGTTAAATAAATAAAATCCAAAAAATTTTGCTTAAGACTTAAAATGTATCTCCTTGACTTAGTCAAGGAGATACATTTTAAGTCCCAAAATAGCAAAAATAAAAAAAATAAATAAGCAAAATCCCAGAAATTGCAAGTAAATTATTGAGAATATAGGAGTGAATTTTAGTCTTTAATTTTACTCTACTGAAGTAAATGTCACTTTTACAAATACTGACTGGAAGAAAAAAAAAACTAACAGGGTTAGAGTTAAGGGAGACAGTTATATTTTGAATCATTAAATAATCTAAATAAGATTTAACTGTGTAATAAAGATTATAATTCAATTGTCAAGATAATTATTTGGCTAGTAACTTAAGTAGATGATTGGTCAGGTTAGATTTATCTATCTACTGAGCATAGGGATTGAAAATATTGTGAATATTTAATACGATCTCTAACCCAGGAATGAAATCAGATTAGATATGAGTGTTTTGAATGAATATTCCTTGAATGCATCTGCTGAAAAGTTATCAGCCCAGTCTACTTTCCAAAATCTGACCAAATGACCAAACATCAACATTTTTTTGTAAGGGCTTCCTGGGCAGGCTAAGAACTTTTTGATGCTTCCTCATAAGAATATTTAATATCTGGAAATTAAAACTCGGTATACATTATAAAAGTCTTAGAAGCATAATTCCACTTATAAAATTATTAGTGACAAGTGAATACCAATTAACATCATACCCGAGTGTTATGCAGATCCACAGCCTCTAAAAATAATTGTCGACTTAATTCTTCCAGAGCGTGAGTCTCTCCTTTTAACTGACTAACATCTATTGATGATGATTAAGGAAAATCATTTTTATTTCTTACCATATCCTGTGTGTGCATATATATATATATATATATATATATATATATATATATATATATATATATATATATATATATACACACATACATACATATATATATATATATATATATATATTTTGTTTATATAAGACAAAATAATTTATTTGACAGTGTTGTGAGTTAGATCCTTACTAGGTGTTCCACTATTGTGGTTCCATGCAAGATTAAGCTAACATTAGTAAATATGTTACAACAGAAGCTTGAATAATTATTGCATGCAGTTGATTCAGACTAATTTCTTTGTTGTTTTGCTATTTCCTATTTCTTTAGGTGTCAAAAACATTCCAGAACATACCTAATGGAGGCTGAAACATTGTGAAAAATAAAGATAAAATAAAAATCAAACCAAGTCAAAGAAATCAACCTGAAACAATTACAAACAATAATTAAAACAGCTTGTCCATCAAATTCAGACAAGAACAAATATTTGAGAATTAGTTAATCTGTGCAATAGATTGACAAAGTTTTAAACCAAGATTTTTTTTTTTTTTTACATTAAAAATTGCATGTTATTATATACAATGAAATGAATATATTTTTAATATTCTAAATTGTTGTTAATGTCATAGAAAGCAAATATCTAAAAACAAACAGAATTGAAGCTAACAAAAACTCAGTTAAAATATTTTCATAAGAGTACTATTGTTAAAATTAACAAAACTATAAATATTATTTTATAGGTTTTTAATTGAAGTTTTCACTGTTAATCTTATTGCATAACTACTAAAAATAAATCAGTTTTAAATTTGAACATTTATCTTAAAACAAAGACTGAAAAGCTAAGAAACGGTTGTACAATTCATCAAGAGTTTTCTTCTTTTTTTTATAAATGCAAGTGAAGGATACTCTCAGATGTGCCTGTCGTAGCCACATTTCGGAACATCCCAAAAAATCCACCTTGATTTTTGTTCAAAGCAGCTTGGCGTAAATTTTCCCGAACAGCTAATGCAACCCTGTAATAGAAAGTAGAAAAAAAAAATGTATATGTTAAATTTAATTGTTTGTTTAGTGGTATATTCTTATGGGTTATTTAATGCCAAAATTTAATTTTTTCGAAAGCATTAGTAATTTTTCAAAAATGTATTGTTGGTAATTGTTTTAACTATCAAAATTTATTGCTGGTATTTTTACTATAAAAATGTATTTTTATACTTTCAGAGTGTTTTGACCCCAGTTTGGGCTGGGTGTTACTATTTACCCATAGCTAGGACCCTAAAAGTGCTACCACTCCAGATCAGGGTGGAACTGGGAACAACAGAAATTAAGAGGTGGTTCCATGTTCCACAAAACAGATCAGAGGCCATGCTGCCAGATGTGGTTTATCGTCATACCCAGTATGTATATGTTAAGTGATAAGTAAACAAACATTTGCATATTTTTAAAAGTTGACAAAGATTATCTTTTTATTACCATTTATGAATATTTCCAAACTAATGCTAATAACTGATAGTCAATAAAATTCATACATAATATGATAAAAATGATAATATAATTAAAATCTTCCAATACTACGATTAATACTATGGTTGTAATAAATAAATAAATGAACTGGTCAACACTTTATAGAGCAATGACCAGCAAGTTAGTTTCACAAACCATTACAGCTTTAATACATTGCTGGATATCCCAACAATTTTTGCCTTGAACCTGACTAAGCTAAGATTAATAAATAATCAATTAATTGAAGATTTTCATAGATTAAGGACATTTCTTCAGACTTGTATATTTATTGTTCTAGTGTTTTCTATAAATCACAATATTCTAATCTAAATTCTCAAAACTTCACACACCAACTAGTTAAATAAATTAAAATTAGAAAAGAGTGTTTTTTATCACTCCTTGAAAATAAAGAAATTTATAGAAAATAAGAAAGAGATGATTATTTATCTAGTTTATATGATTGTATTGTCATTTTATTTGTCATATTAATTGGCATGAATTGAATATATCAAATGTAACTTAAATATTTTTTATTATGAAATTTAAATACTTTATATCTACTAATTTATAGATATAATACAATTGAAAGATTCTTATATATTTACTCATAATTTAACATTATAAAAATTTTATTTTATATATGATAAAGAAAATGAAAATTTAATTTTCACTTTTGGAGGAGAGGCATTCTTAAGTCTAACATTTTATCATAACCACTTATTTTTTATTTACCATAAAACAATTTTATGATTATTATGATATAACAATCATAATAAATAGTGTGGGTTTGTAGAAATACTATTATTATTCTGAATTACTATATTACATTAATTTATTACTAATATTAATACATTATTATATTTGTTAATTGAAATTGCTATTTATTTATACATTGGTATAAATGACTGCCTTTGTTTAAGTTTCAACATGACATTTTTTAAGATGATGAGGTATTTTCAAATACATAGAAGTGTTTCTATTCCTAGTATTTATTTTGCATTGTTTATTTTTACTATTTGTTCTGTATAACCAATTATTTTCTATTAATCAATATTCCAAGTTTTAACAACAATAAAATTGGGCTTATATATATTATTTATTTTATTATTTATTAATTAATTTATATTATTTATTTCTATTATTATTAATAAATTGTAATTGGTATATCATATGATTCATTTACTCCAATGTGCTTAAAAAAATTACATGAAATTCAAGTGATCTGCTTTTATGTTAAATTCATTAGAATGCAACTTCTGGGGTAAACTTCATGGAGGTTTTAGTCATTTCCCTTTCACCAGAAAGAGGTCTAGAGCCTTGTTCAGCAAAACAATAAAAGCACTGTTGCAAGAATTGGTTGGAAGCACACACAGGAAAAGAAAGGTAGTATGAGTCCAATAGGTTCATTAAGCAAAACAAATTCACACTTCTCCAATACGCCACTCACTGTCCCAAACAAAAAACTGAACACCTGTTAAATGAGCATACCATGATTTTATGCACCTCACCCAGCCAACACTCAGCCAATGAGCGCCCAGAAACAGCCAATAAAAATGGCTACAAGTGACACTACCTCCATCAGCATGAAGTGCTGTCTGATTCACCGTCTGTCTGAAGCTTGTCATTTCACCATCTCCACACTTCCTTGCAAAACATGCATGCAACTCTTTGGGGTTGCTGAGGTAAGTCACTGCTACACTCCCTGCTGATCTCCTGATCACAACTGATGCATCCCAGAGTAGGTCTCTTCTGTCGGGTATCCCTTGGAAGAGGAACACCGAAAGTCTCGTTCTCAGATGAACTACAGCCTGGAGTGTCATCGGGTGCTCCAGCATTGGTCTCTGAACTGCTCGTACTGGAGGAATTACTTGGTGAACTAGATTTTAAATACACAAATTGTTCACTCTCCTCTATGTTGCTATCAGAGTCTGATGATGGATATGATCCCAAAAAAGGGCGTAAATTCTTCACGTGCCGCAACGTTCCATTAATTCACACTGACTACAGGCTGATTACTTGGGTTATGTGATGCGTTTTGAATTTGGTCATGTATCTACTGTGTGTAGACTTTACCCAGACAATGTCCACTTGTTTGTATACTTCTTGAATGTTTTGCAGTGCAAATGAGGGCGTGGTATCAATGTTTCATAACTGGATGTGGTACCTATGCAGCATGTTGGCTGGTGCTGTAGAAGCTGAAAGACTGTCCTTGGGAGTGACATTGTGCCAATAGACCACTTCTGGCACCAAACATTGCTTTCTGGCTGCGATGGTCTTGATACTTCTATGACAGCGTTCCACGATCCCATTCCCAGCCAGTACATGAGCACATTGGAATTTCAAGTGTACCTCTCAGCTATTTAAAAATTTCTTAAAGCTCTTACAGGTAAATGCAGTGTCATTATCTGTCAATATTTTGCAGGTTTTGACAACATATTCAATAAGTTTTCTAAACACTAATGGGTCAACTGACTTGGCAAAATATAAAGTGCTCTTCACACCCAGGTGGCCACTTTGGTGGTGTAATATTGGTCACCTGGTTCTTGTTCAATTTACTCTCCACAATGAAGTATGCTGTCCTCCCCTCAGACCTGCAAGCCCAAGACGTTGGCTCCGTCTTCTAATCGCTCTCTATCTTTACAGACGAGTCCATAATCAGAGAGATGCTGCTGCACATGTGCTGCAGAAACCAGTTTTTCATTAATGAAAATGTCATCATTATATGCTGATGTGGTGCTCTTAATCGCCTGATCTTGATTCACTACTGCTTCAATGATAGCTCTCATGATGAGCAGTGCCACATTTAACCTGAAACCCAATCGTGTAAGGCAAAAATCGCTGACCCTTAAAAACCATGGTCTGAAAGGGCCATAACCCCTTATCGACATGAATTTGCAAATAGGCCTTTCTTAGGTCCAAAAGCAATACATTGGCTCCTTGCCCTCTCCATTCAGACGTCTGCATCAGCAGTGAATGCCTCTACAAATTGACAAGAGTCAAACACCAGCTGACCTTCTGCTTTTACACTTGTACGATCGCAATCAAAGGAATCAAACCCTTTGGTGGGCCAAGCTCCTTTTCAGGATATGGCAACAACCATTCATTTTGTTGCCACAATAAAAGTTCTTTCTTGTACACATCCCAAGCATAGGAGGGCACTATATATTTTTGCACCTTATTTTTCAATTCACCGGGTGCATGACCACTCGCCCATTTCCATGAGGCAGTCCATACCTTATTATTGTTGTCGAATATTATGCTAAAGTCAGACTCATCAATAGAAATAGAAGCATACAGGCTTAGGCTTTCATCAGGAAAGTGTACTCAAACCGATCTGGTTAGGTGCACACCTCCAAGCTCCTTGATTGCGTTGATCCCGAGAATAAGATCATATCCCAACAATTGTCTATCAACGATCAGGGCCTCAATAGTCACAGGACAATCCTCCTGATGCCCAACTTGATTTTGCCGTACCAATGGCACTTCAAAGTTCTCTCATCAACCATTAATACTTCAACCTCCTTCTGCCTCCATAGACTGCATACAGCTCTGCACACCAGCAGACATCTTCCATCAGGCGTTTTCCTGATATGTGCACTTCAATGATATATGTCCAATCTTGTTGCATTTAAAACACTTCATCTCACGGCGGGTCCTTCGCACTCAATTATCTGTCCTCTCTGAACGGCCCTGCATACAATATCTGCCTATATGGTTAGGACCAGAGCCCCTATAGCACATGACAGCTCCTCTATGTGAATTAGTGGGTAGAACTTCCTTGTCTGTACACGTTTGTTGAGCAGACGTGGTGACTGATTCCTCGTGCTCCTTGTCATCAGTCATGAGAGCCTGAGCCTGGGTTAGCAACCACTCCACAGTCATAGTCTCCATCCTAGATGATGCCCGAAGAAGCTGTCTAACATGTTGTGGCAGACTGGATACAAATGTGCAGCGTTTTTCCTACCAGCTGAGCCAGGTGACATAACTCAGCCAAAAATTCATCCAGTTTCATTCTGTCGAAGTTGTCATGCCAAGAATTGGTCAAAAGCATTGAATGTATCTTGTATATGTGGTCATTAGGGCCCTTTTGATCTCTTGCACATCTGCCTTCTGTTTCTTACTCAGTTGCCAATACACGGCAAGAGCACCGCCTCGCAGTCATAGCGGCAAGACACGCTCAATTTTGTCTATGGTACAGAGCTTGCAAACTAACTTGACGTTTTTGATCCATTCTATGATTGGCAGGTCAGTTGTGGCACTGCTGTACTCCTGAATCAGCTGGATGTCAAAGGCTTTGTCCAATATCATGGAAAGGAAAAAAAAAAAAAACAATGGCCAAAATAGCTTGTTGCAAAAATTGGTTGAAAGCACACACAGAAAAAGAAAGGTAGTACAAGTCCAATAGGTTCACCAGGCAAAACAAATTTACACTTTTTGCCTCGATCTCCAATGCACCACTCACCATCCCAAATGAAAAACCGAACACCTATTAAATGAGCATACCATGTTTTTATATGCCTGACCCAGCAAATGAGCACCCAGAACCAGCCAATAAAAATGGCTAGAAGCAACACCACCACCTCCATCAGCACAAAGTGCTGTCCGAAGCTCGTTAATTTGCCGTCTCCACTCTCCCTTGCAAAACATACATGTGACTCTGGCCCTTTTGGGTTGCAGAGGTAAATCACTGCTACAAACACCCAAACAGAACTGTAAACAGGTTAAATAAGAGTAGATAGCTTTGCTTATCACCTGGTCTGTATTCCTTCCATTTTTATTAACCAGAGTAGAGATTTGTTTCATATTTAGGATGTGGTTTACCAGTTCCTTTCTTCCATAGCCATAACAATTTAACTGTCTTAACTTTTGCTGATCTGACTGATCAGTGGCTATGACTTTTCATTTCAAGTGTAGTGTGTTGGCAGTTTTCTGGTTGCTGCAATCCAACTGGTAGTAAGGAGTTCAAATTCTTTGGTGGCACTTAAAGAGGCTGCTCTGATCAACAATTGCATAATATCAGGGTATTTGTAGTGCCATGTCATGCATGGATAGTTTGTCCCTGCATGTATCTCTGGTGAGCAGCCCAAAGACTACATTATGCATTTTACTCTTAGCCACTTTCTGGATGGTTTGCATTGCCATAGATGATGCACAGTAATAATTATTTTGGCCTTTTTCTCCTTAAAAATCAAATTAATCTTCTCATGACAATTACAATTTAAAGAAATACTAGTAAACAAAAAAGAATCATCTCCACACCAAACCATTCTATTTTTCAATATTTGTGGTATTCATACCAATTTCTGTAATGTAGAATCTTCTCTCTTGAAACATTCTCGTGATATCTTAGCACATTGCAAGACTAATTTAATTTCTATTGCTACCAATGAATTCTATTCCAGACTATCTTCCTCTTTGTCAAAAAGATTCTAGAATAGATATGGTACATGTTTACATCCAGGAAAATCTTTCAACAGCAAGGGAATCGTCTCTTGAGTCACTGGATGATTCTTTCATGTGCTTTTTGTCAGGACTATAACATATTAGACAAAATATCTGTCAGTATAGAAATATCCTCCCCCCCACCTCATTCATCTGTGAACATCTTTGGGTTTGGTGATTTAATTGCTCATGATATCAATCTTAATCATTCTAATGTTAATGTTGTTACTGGTATTCAGACTTTTAATTTTCCCATTGCTCAGTCTCTCCAACAAATAGTGGATTTCCCTACTCGTTTTCCCTAATAATTCTGATCAATATGCTTCTTTACTTAATTTGTTCCTTATCTCCTCACATGGGTCTTTTTAAGTATCACAACTGTCCTCTTGTAAATTCAAAACACAGTGTAGTATCTGTTGATATTTCTTTTGACTCATTTAGCAGTCCTGAACCACCTATTCACAAAACCTTTTTCTTTTATCAGCATACTGATTACAATTCATTTTGTGATTTGCTTTGTGACACCCATTGGAGTGAAATTTTAAAACTTCCCATTGAAAATTGTACCACTGAGGTTTCTTCTTGTATAAAAGCCAGCATCAATGTTTTTAAGTCACAATCCTTGGTTGACACCTGCCTGTTATGCCACAGGAATAACTTTTTCTGACTGTACCGATGTGGTAGTTCTGATGACAACAGACTCCTGATTGTGTAATAATTGTAAACAAACATATCCTCAATGTGGCTAAGTCTTTGGTAGAATGAGGCTCCTTTTAGCTTCTAACAAGTTTGGTGTTCATGACAACTGGCAGCTCTGTAAGTGTGTTAAATAGGGTAAGTCCTATACCTCATGTTTTCACTGAATTTGAGGAGTTATCTTTCGCTGATAAAGCAGAATGCTTTGCTTGTAAATTCTCTTCAAATTCTACTCTTGACTCATCTAGAGTATCTTTCTTTGACTTTCCACTGAGTCTCTACTGTGTGATTTGCATATATCTCCATCCATGGTTTCTGTGATCATCTCTAAACTGGATCTTCACAAAGCATGCAAGCTTGACGGTATCTCTGAAATAGTCTTAAAGAAATGTGCTCATGAAATGGTTCCTGTTCTCTTTAAACTACGATAAATGCCCTGCTGCTTCTTGCTTTCTGGTTTGTTGGAACTCAGGCGAACTGTCTGATCCTTCTAATTATTTATTAGCTTTCTACCTCTTTTTAGCAAAGTCCTACACATTCTAATCAACTTCGAATTGGTTAATCTTACCTCACAGGATCTTCTTTCAAACAAACAATATAGCTTTCGCTTCTCTAGGTCAAGTGCTGATGTGTTAACAGTTATTGCTGAAAGAGTCTGTCAAGCTTTAGATAATAATGCTGAAGCTTGGTCTGTTGCTTTAGATATCTCAAAAGTGTTTGACATGCTGGTCTTCTTCACAAGTTGAAGGATTATGGTATTTCTGGACAAATTTTTGATTTGAATCAATTTTTCTTATCAAATTGTGAAATGAATGTGATCTTGAATGGCAACTCTTCTAGATCTTTTTATATTAACGCAAGTGAACCCAGGTCTCTATTCTTGAACCTACTTTGTTTCTAGTTATCAATGACCTTCTTGATGTCATCACTATCTATATTGATGACATTTGGTCTTAAAAAAAAAAAAAAAATGACCCTCCATCTGGGAAAATTGCTTGTTAATTTTAATACCTCCAAAATGAAACTACTCTCTTTTGTCTTAGAGAACCTTTTTTGCCTTCCATTAACATGGCTGATGCTAAACTCCAGGAGAGTGATATTGTTTCTTCTAGCATTTAATATTTTTCAATGACATGAAGTGGAATGATTATATGGAATCAATTGTTAGGTCTGCTTGCTAAGAAAGTTGGCTCATTGTCATTCTAGACAATTTTTCTTGCCAAAATCTATCTTACAACTTGATAAGTCTACCATTCATTGAATATTGCTGCTACATCGGGACTGGTGCTTCTGTTATCTATCAAGAGATTCTTCACAAAATCCAAAAAAGAATCTGCTATGTTATTGATCCTGACCAGACATCTTGGCTTCAGTTACTTTTCCATCATTGTAACAGAATTTCCCTGTACCTAAATATTTTCATGGTAACTGTTCTGATGAGCTTTGCTCTTTGCTACCTTGACTTTACAAATTTAAGTGCGGTACTAGGTTGGTAGCAAAGTCTCATCAATTTACAGTTGAAATGACTTGATGTAACCATAAGTTCTATGCTAACAGTTTTTCTTTTCGGTCTATATCTCTGAGATGAGGTATTATGATTACTTGCATTATTTACATTACTTGGACTGTTTATCCTCATCTTCATTGCCATATTCACAACGTTTTCGGATGTTGTAGGAACTAGAACAATCTACCTCAGTGGACGAAATAAAGGATTCGGTTCAAAATTCCAATCACTTGAAGAAGGCCGGGGTGTACAATGGCCGAAATGTTGTGAATATGGCAATGAAGTTGAGGATAACAGTCCGAGGATTGTAAATAATGCAAGTTTTTCTTTTGCACTTCTAACTTATGGAACTATCTTCTGGTTTCTTGTTCTCTTGTCAACTTTGAATTTAAATGCAAATGTCACTTGTTATTTTCTGTCTTCTTAATTCCTGTTCTTTTATTCTTCTCTCTCCTTAATAATGATTTTTTTCAGAATCTTTCACTCTCAGTGGCTTTATTGCCTTGTTCAGGGTGAAATGATTAAAAAAAATTGGTGCATGAATATATTAAGCATATTTCAATAAATAACTTCTAAATTTCTTTTTGAATTAGTTGGTATTTTTTTAAAAGAATGATAGAGTATAACAAAAATATATTCTTTATACACACACACAGAGTTCAGCACCAAAATTTTTATATAATCTGTTCTTTTTGTTAATTACCTCATAAAATATTTAAAAGTACATGCTTACACAAGGAAAAGTCTCTTTGTTACAGAGTTACTGGAGTAGATTTTACTAGTATGTCATTTGGAATGGGAATCAACTTGAGAAATTAATAGGAAAAGTTTAAATAGCCAAACTAGTATTTTAGATTTTACTTGTATACTCAAAATTCCGTTTTTTTTTTTGGTTTTTTTTTTAGTGGGGTAAGGAGAAATTAAAAAAAAATTAATTACAATAAAATGGATCAGTACCTGGAATTGCTTGGGTTTAAACTTGTGAATTATAAGTGATTAACTAGCAAAATCAAGTAAGACAAGGAACACCCAATCCTCACCCCACATATCTTTGGATAATGCTGTAAATGAGGTTGAATCTTGACAAAATTCAAAATTGGTATTTGTTATTTTTTAATACTACCCAACCAAATACTATTCTGCCTTAATTGTTTATCAAGGACAATTTGGTAGAATCTGGCTAAGTTTGACAAGAGGATGGAGTCATCAAAACTTTTCCTCTGATCCTGTCACTATGCATATATATATTATATATACAAACACAAATCAATATGAAAGATATTTGAAAGAAACACATTCCTTATATATACACTCAGAGTCAGAAGTGACAGGGCAGTCAATACAGGTAGATTAGTCCAAGAGATGCAAGCAGACAATGGAATGTAAAAGAGGAGTTAAGGTCACAAAACCTCATTGCCACACATACCACCCCCTACCCCTTGCAAGATAAATTCATCAATGAATAAAAAAGTTGGAGGCCAGGTTTAAAAATCAGCTTTGTTTGCAGTCCTGTTTGAATTGTTGAAATAAGTACCAGTGATCTGGTACATTATTGTTGTTGTTGCAATATATTGTGAACAAGACCGACACCTACTAACTTACAAACCAGCTGTAGTTAGGTCAATCACAGTAATGTAGAATTGAGAAGTGTTAATTTGATATCTGTAATTCCCAACAAACGGTGTTAGTGGTTCTACAAGCAAGAATCTGCTGTCTCTTCTGAAAGTCACTTTTTTCTTTACTTACCTTGTAACTTGCCCTCTTCACTCCAGAGAATATTTTGACCAGCTTTGTCTAAGACTTCCTCAGATCAAAAACTTAAAGCACAATATGAGAGGAGAGACCCAAACTGAGGCCCCAGGCACCCTACGGGCCTTGAAAAGGGCTCTTGGTATATCTTACCGTTTCTTTTTCATGACTATCATATCCATAGTTTGTATAAGTCGCTTTTCTATAGATTGAATATCTGCTTCTGTTATGTATCTGCAATGAAAAAAAAAAAAGAAAAATTATATAATAAAAAAAGTTCTAAAATTTGTGATTCTTTTTCTGATGATTAGAAAACAGATTTGATTATTAATATTTCAATACATCCCAATATTTATACAAGTACCTATTTATGAAAATTGAGAATATGTTTTCATTCAGCTTTCATTAAATTTTTTTTTAATCAAAAATGCCTTAAGCAATAAATAACAGGCAGACTAAAAGTGAAAAGAGGAAATTCTAAGAAACATTAGTAATAGTAAATCACATTAGTAAATTGTGTGATACTAAGAATCATTTCTAGTTTTGCTGACAGTGCTTCTTTTCATCATAACTTATTCAAATCATTAGTTTATAGGAGTGAATAAACAGCATAGATCAGAAATAAAGAAGAAGCACTTGATAAGACTGAAATTCACACTCCTATTACTTTGGAAAACTGGCCTATACATGACAGCTACACTATGAACTGAGATACCAAAGCTTTTATGATTAGTAGAAGTTCAAATCTAACCTTTAAACTCATTCTCTATTTTTCCTTGATCACTCTTTGCTATACATGTCATTGTTCTATATTCACCAGCAGCATTAGTAGGAGTAAAAAATTAAATAAATGAAAATATGTATTTTTGGTGTGTTCACTGGCAAATATCAAGAAGACAAAGAGGAAACCAAAATTTCTGGTAAAAGATATAATTCACATCATACTGAAATTTTGTTAAATAAAACCATTACTTTTCACATACATTATACAAAATCCAATGAAAGTTTCAGACCTTCTAGAACTGATTCTTTGTTATATGCATCTTAATATTTGAATGAATTATATCCACCTTAAAACTACTTTAATGAAACAAAAAACTATATTGGAATTATAAATTCTGGACATGAAACAAAATAAATTTGAAAGTAACATTTTATTTTATTGTTTAGAAACTCACTATTGCTATGCTAACTTATTTTGCCATAAATATACTTTTTTATGATCAGAGAAGTATCTAGAAAAAAAGTGGCTGTTAAAAATGCGTGGTTTAGTAGCAGAGTTAGGATTGATGTTTAATACATCTCATTTATGATATCTAAAAATATTGAATTTACTGAATTATGTATGTATGTAACATTCTTAATGAGTGACTTTTTCACTAATTATTTAGTATAAAGCATTTGCTTCTTTTTTATGTTATTTAATGGTAACCTAAACTAAAATTCAACATACGTTTTTAAAAAAAATACTTTTACTAAGTTACTCAAAAGATTTTATTTGTTGTTGTGGAGAAAAATGTTACATACTGACATTTTTAAATAAATTTTGCAGAGTAAAAACAGAATCAAGGAAAAAATCTTTGAAAGAAAAGTTTCTATTAAACATAACAAAACAATTAAAATTAACTTTCTTGAGAGAGTTTTTGTAATATTTGTAAGAAAGGCTAAAAAAATTATTTCTTATATCAAGTAAAATTATTAGACATTTTTTGGTTAGAGCATACCAATTTGTCTAGATCTAAAATTTTAATTAGGTGGAAAATGATAAAAGAAACAGAAAGTTAAAATTACATCAGATATATAAAATGCATTTGCAAGGAATCTGAGAGTTGAACCCTGAATGAATTTGGTGAAAAGTAATTGGAAATTTCTCAAAAGTGGTCTGAAAAGGATAAATATTTGCTAAGATTTCCAAGCTGAAATCTGATCTAAGAGGGACAAATTCTTAATACTATGATGCTAAGCCATAAGGTATTTCTCATTAAAAGTTGAAGAAATCTTGTTTTGCTGGGGCCATGTGTCTTTGTTGGGCAACAGACATCTAAATAATCCAGATGAAGGTGGTAATTTTTACATAAATAAATGTCAAAAATGGGAAAAGGGATGCACAGAGGAATTGCTTATATAAACAGGTGAAGGACTTGATTTTGAGAGTCACTGGAAATAATAGGCTAAGAAAATTGCTGTTGCTCAAAACAGGTGCACACGCACACACATCCTGTGGATGGAACAGCTACACAGACATTGTTGCAGACTCACTGCAGGAATGGGATGGCAACTACTTCTACATTATCGATAGCGGCTAAAATGCTGAGAATTGAAGCAATCAGAAAATTAACCTTCAGAAACTCTCAAATCACTTTTTTGCTACCTATATGCATAGTTGACACACAGTTTTGTAATATTCCCTGTCAATAAATTGTTAGATTTTCTGATGTGGTCATTCAACATTCAAGAACTATAATCTTGAGAATTACGTGAGAAATAAATTACCATGCTCCCTGGTGGACACATAAACCACTTGTCAATTGCTGACAAAAAAATGGACTTTTATGATCTTCACAGAAAAAAGTTAAAAGAATAGAGATAATAAACAAAAAACTTTTGCTACCTCTTATAAGCCTCTTAATGACATATAGGTATTTCAACTTGTAATCAAAATAAAAGCAAATAATATTGGTACTTGTATGAAAAAGAAATAAACGCGATAGGTCTAAATAAAAATACATAAATAGCCTACCGGACAAAATATGACATGTATGTATATGGACAGTTCACAGCACCAAAACCTGACAGCAAAGCCATTAAGGTGACTCCAATGACCCCAACTCTCCCAATACACTGCTCAATGGAAAAAATACCTGCAAAAAATTGTGAATAATTATAAAGAATAATTGTTATTTTTTTAAAGCATTTGTATAGGATGATAGTAAGTGAAAAGAAGATGCTTGTAAGCAATCAATAATTGATTAACACACTGAAATGATCTACCTATAACAAAATTTGTTCATAACTATATCTACTATATATGATTGCATATAATACACCTGTCTGTTTATATTTATTACAGTATTATGCATTTATACTTGACACATATGCAGGCAGTCTACAGCATCTGGTTAGACATTAACTTACTAGATAACTTTGAATATAAAACTCAAGATATTTTTTTTCATTCATTTTTAAAGAAAAGTAGTTTTATATTATGACATCAAATACAATTTTTGGTTCTCTTAATATTAACATTCAAATATTATCCTTAGTCTTAAACTATTCTGAATTTTGATATGAAACATTTTTATTTATTAATTTTTGACTAGTTTTTTCTTCATCACTTTGTTCGTTTTTTTTTTCTGCACAATTTTTCATTCAAATACTCTCCAAGCATTAAAATAAGTAATGTGGAGTAGCAATAAATTGGTTTTCAAGAAGATTTTAAATTGCATTACATATCTCTGGAGCTTGTCTTTCAGGAATAAGATGGAAAAAAAAGTGCTTTTTAAAAAAAAGAAAATTAATAAATGCTTCATCAAAACAGTTGGAGTTTATTTAACTGAGAAAGTTTTGTTAGAAGGCAACAGCCAGATGAAGAAAAAAAGATAATCAAAAATAAATAATAATTTAATCCAATTATGACTAAAAAGCCAAAAAAGGAGACATGAAAATAACCTAATATGATGCAGATTAACAATGAAAACAAAATATTTCTATGCTTTAACAATGTTTAATATGAAAGGAAATGTAGAATTTTACAGAATTTATTATTTACCATGTTTCGGACTGAGTATGGGAAAAGGATCACCTATTTTCCAAAAAAAATACAAAAAGATACACCATGCAACTCCAGTTAGAGTCATGCGAGCATGTTTCTTCTGTGGCACTGCAATAAATAGAAACAATAGCATAGTATAATAAAAAAAACATTATAATTCTTTTGTCATTAGAAAATATAAAATACAGGGTGTGAAAGGTAAGTTGACACCATTTTATTTTTAATTTTGTGTATGCGTGTTTTTGTTATTGATTTTGTCAATTGCATAGTATAGTAGAGTCAGTTGAGCACTGTCTGTGAGAAAAAGAGCACCATCACACAATTCACACTGCTAGAAATTCAGAAAGCTCCAAATATGAATAATTCAGAATGTTTGGGTGTCAATCAAAGGATTCAGAAAGAGTTGGATGAGTCTATTGATGATTATGAAGGTACGGCATCTCAGAAAACTCTTATCATTCTGATAAGAAAAGAACACCCAAATTTGTTGATGAGATCCAGACCATGATTGAAAATGATCCCTCCAAGTCAATAGCCAGAGAGATAGTGCTGCCCTGGGTCAAGAGGGTGGCTGTTGGAAGACCCTATGTCTGGCAACAGGACTCTACACCATGCCACACAAGCAGGAGAACTCATCACCCCTTACATCTGGCTACCTAACTCCCAGACAATAACCTCCTTGTTGGCAGGGGTAGTTGAGTGAGAGACAATAACCTCCTTGTGGGAGGGTAGTTGAATGAGAGACCAACAAAACTCCTTGTAATACCAAAAATGAACTGAAGGCAAGAATTCACTAACTTAAACAAGGAGACTGTCCAGAAGAGTTGCAAGAGATTCCAAAGTTGTTTGGAGGCAGTGGTTGAATCCAATGGTGATTTTATTCAAAAAAACTTACTTTAGTATTTCAAGATATTTTTGTGTAATTTTAAAAAAATGAGATATCAGTATTATTTTCATTTTTGTGCAATTTAAACAACAATTTATCTTTTTATTTAATTTTTCTCGATATACATTGCCTGTAGACTTTATATATTTATAATACACAGATAATCTATTGTACTAATTTAAATTATCTTTGTAAACATTTTAACAGATAAACTTTCAAGAAAATTATTTACATCAATGGATATCAATGATGGAATGAATTTTGATAATTGATTAAATCCTTATTTTTCAAAATCTAACAGAGAATTAAGTATATAAATAATAAAACAGTTTCAAAGTCTAATATTTTTAAATGCTGATATAGCATAGTTATAAGTTCTTGATGAAATAAAATGGATTGTTTTAGTAGAACAATATCATTTTTTTTTAAACTGTAAAATAAGAATAATCCTTAGAAAAGTTTTCTATCAATATCTGTATGAACTAATAAAATACATAATACCAAAATGCATTAGATTTACAATTATTTCAAGATTATAGGAAATTAAAAAACAGATGCTGAAGATTAGCCTGAAAACTTTATAATCAAAGATTTTATCATAAGAATGAAAAATTGAAGGAAAATGAATACTTATTAAATTTTATTAGAAAGATGCAAAAATAAAATAAGAAACTTGTACAAATTGTTGGCAAAGTTTACTTAATTACTAGCTGTTTATGTAATCTGTAATAAACCAACATTTAAAATGTGCATTCATTGTATCAGACCTGAACATTCACCTACCATAATGGATGGGTGTTCTTGCATGGAGGCTCCTTGTCATGAACACCTATTGGGATTCAAGATCACCCCAGACCTCAAGTGTAATATATATGATCTATTGCTACAGATACTGTAAAAATGGTTGGTTCATTGCACCACTTTAGTAAATATCTGACTCCCCTTGATATACTTTAAAATTTCATATTCCAAGTAAGTTCCATTCAGACAGCTTCTTCCCAAGAACTGCTGCTTTGTGGAACAGACTCCTGGCAGGATATTTTTCCAATGTACAATCTTCAACTCTAGGGTTAACGGCTGTCTTTTCTACATGACCTCATGAACTGCACTTTTTGCCATTTTTTATGCTAATATGACACCACACAGTAACTCTCCATCTTGAGTGGCTCTTGGGTCTTGTATTGGGTAAACATTAGTATAAAAAAATATAACACAGAAAATTCTTGAAATTAAAAAATAGTTAATTTTATGTAGAGCAGACTGCATTTGAACTCACTATACAAGTTTTGATTTTTCTCACTGTTACTCACTGACTTTACCATTACTCTACCATTCTTTTGTTTGACTTTAGATATTTGTGCATTTTAAATTTTTGTTTTTAATGCCATGTCTCTTTAGGATGTAGTGATCATGGCTCTCCACAGATTCCTTTTCCTTATTATCTGTGACTTGCTATGCATTCTTAGGCTAGAGAGCCCAGTCTACTCTACTATTTAACCCATAGCTAGGATAGGAAGAGAGATTCAGGATTTCTCAAGAGTATTTGTGTAAAAGTGAATACAACAGACAAGGCCAGAATTTGAACCCAATTTGCTGATTTCATATTCTGTACCACTATCTGGAACATTGACTGCACATTCAATTTTCAGCATTAACAAACTAAATGTTTTCTGGTGGTAGGGAGGGAAAAGAAAATGATAACTAAACACTGAGTTTTCAAAATTTTAGCATTCAATCTGTCAGTTATGAATTAAAGCAAGAAATTGTATGGTCACAAATTAAGACAAACATTACTGACAGAATGGGGCTATATATGTATAATTTTACATGCTAAACTTGTATACAAAGGTTTTGATAAAGCCATGTTGAAAAGCAATAAACTGGAGTGCAACAAAATTACAAACAGCTGTATACTGAATGGTTCATCCCCACTTGTAGAAATGGACTTGGCCAGATGATGTATGCATGGTGTAACATGTAAAGAGCCAGTGTAACTATAGAAACCAAAGAACACAAACAATTTAACATCATCTAATCATGGAATGACTACTGGGGTTAGAACAATAGGGCACTATCTCCAAAATGGCAAGTCCTTAAAGTTTTCCTCAGGCAACAGTAGCAAAGTTATTTATTTATCTTTCATCCCAAATAAGATGAAAAAACCATTAAGTGGTTACTGAGAGTGAAAGAAAATGAGAAAATGTTAGTGAGGAGAAAGGACAATAAAAAACAAGAAATTTTTGAATATCATAGTTGACAGAAAAGTAAAAAGCTGGATGATAGTTCCACAGGTAAGGTGAATTATGCGCAGACATCAGTAGTAACCATCTAACAAAGGAGAACATTGCATCAAACCCTGGTACCACTCAACTTCCTTAGTCAATGCATTGTACAACATTCACTAAATTGCATGTAGTTTTGTAGTCATTGACCAACAAGGGTAACATTATCGGTACTACAGTATTGATTACAGCACCTCATCTGGACCAGTGAACAGTGTCTACCACTGTTCAATGGCAGACAGTGGAAGACTGTATAATTTGGTTCGATGAGTCACATTATTAGCTCTATTGGGCAGGTAGCAAAGTTTCTATGTGGAAAAGTCTTTATGAGGCCACAGATTCAGCCTATCAGCAGAATACTGTGCAAGCTGATGGTGGCTCTGTAATAGTGTGCAGTGTATTTTATTGAAGTTTGCAAGCACCACTAGTGAAATTGGTGTCTGTCTTGACAAGTATGATGCGCACAGTTTTTTTTCAGACTATTTTCATCCCTTCATGCTTATCATGCTGCTTGATGATGATGGTTTGTTTTAAAACTCATTAGGTGATATAAAACTGGTTCCAGGAACACTGACTTGCAGGCAGTCCTTTGCACTTCAAGCCCACACTCAGATTTAAACCTCCATTAAACATGCATATCACATATTACTGACCGCACTAACTTTTGTGCAACCACATCCAATAAATACAACTCAGCCCTGAAATATGCCTGAATAGATATGTTCTTGCAATAACTTTAGCACCTTGTATGCTAAGTGGATTATATTATTCAGGTTAATGAAAGAGCTGTTTAATTTGTTTGGCACTTCAGTTTGTTATTTTCCATGAAAATCTTAGCCAATATATTTCAGCAATATTCTTTTTCTATGTATTACAAAATTTATCTGTTTTTATAAATGTGCATAAAACTGTTTCGTATTAAAATAAGTCCTTTCATGTCCAATCAGAATAAGTTAATGAAAAGTCAGATATTTACTAAATTAAGCTGAGTCTAATGCAGGAAAAAAGATGAGGATATACAGATCTTTCATACAAGAAAAGCCTTCTTGCACTGAAAATTAGCAATTAAAATCCTGTGCATGAAACAATGTAAACTTATTCAGACAACAAAACTCACTACACTGATAATTGACACTTGCTTTTACAGATCAAACTGTACTCCTTTAAAAATAAGAAGCTTTCAAAATAAATAGAGTGAAGAAACAACAAAAGCAATTCTAATTCTTTTACAAGTTTTTTAAAATACCAAAATTAAAAAAATGATTAAGTATCAAAACAACAAAGAAAATAATCAACATTAATTAATAACTTCAAAATATTTTAGTAGGAAATTAACATTCAAGGAAAAGAAATTCACATAAAAGTAAATTTATTCATCAAGATCTTTGTGACATGAGTAAGGAAAGTGTGGAGAAAATTCTGACATAAATTATCTGTAAAAACTATAGAACATGAAAATAATTTATGTATAAATTATAATTTGCATTAGAATTTTTTAGATGAAAAACTCCTCAATTATTTGAATTAATTAAATTTTCAGTACTTATTTAATAAAGGAATATATTTTCCATTTCAAATTTCTAAGAAAAAAACAATAAAAAAAAATGTGTGCACAATACATAATAGAGAAGACACACAAGACAATACTTAAAATATGAGTGAAATAGTAGGAGACTACAGCTGAGTATGCCTACATATAACATGTGTGGATTTAGTTTAATGCTTGGTGTGTGGTAAAATTAGGTTTTGCTTTTTGAAACTTTTTTTTTTTTTTAATATTTTTGATCTGCAGTTGGTTAACACTATGGATATGGATGGACTGGCTGTATTTTATACACTATTCATCTAATTCTAAATTCCAAGAACTATATTACTTTTATTCCTAACTATTTTCATAATACCAAAACCAGGATGCAGATAATACAATACTCTGTCCAAGTATGCAACAAAAGCTATTTTTTTAGTTAATAAATGTAGATGATAATAATGCTTTCTTTAGGATCTTTTGTAGAGAATAAAGTTAAAAAAGATGTTTGTAGTTACTAAAGTAAGCATCTTTCTTAAAATTTTCATTTATATATTTAAAATATACATAAACAAGTGCTAAAATCAGGATCAATACACACAGACACACACATACACACAAAAAAAATTGAGAGCAAAAATCACAAGTGATTAAAAACCATTAACCATTAAAATTTTCATGATTTATGTATAAGCAGACAAGATTGTTTATCAACATTCTTGGAAAGAGGACATGCTGTTGGATGAATCATCTGACAAACTATCCACCAACTTAATCTGTTGGAATATTTCATTTAGAAAAAATAATCAAATAACATCTTTAATTAGAAATACCCTAAAAGATCAGTAAGTACATGCAATATATATCCACTGCTACCACTAGATATTTTCTAATCTTCAAAAGGTACCAGAAAGAAAAAAAGAAATGCGACATAGAAAGGTAAATAAATATATCTAGTTTGAATTTGGAAGTTTTCCAAAATAAAATCTGTGCTAAGAAGGCACCCTGCCAAAAGAAGAACACAAACAAGACTGCTGCAGACAAATTCTCAACTTCACTTTGCCATTATTATGCCAAAAGATGTACATTTGGCTTTGGTTTCTAAGCTAAGTGTTGTTCATCATTCATAATTAAGTTCAAGTATCAGAAATTACAGTTCTGAACTTAAAAAGATGATAGAATTGTAAATGTTAATAAATTCAGATAAAAATCCTCAAGATTTATCAAAATGAGTTTTGAAATCTGGAAATTTCAGCACTCCTTTATTACTTTGATAAATTAAATATTCATTTGATTAATTTTTTGATGTAAACCACTGATGTGTCTATTTTATATCAACTGTGATGATTTTTTTTATTCACTATAATTGTTTGGCTTAATATATATTCATTGTTCTACACATTAAAAATAACAGAATTATTAGATATTAGAAATAATTATTTGAATTATTTATATTTGAATACATAATGCATTTTCAAATTTTTAGATGTATTTCATATAGACTGATTTCTTTGAAAAATGTGAATTCACCTTTCAAATATTTGTAACTGGTATGGATTTTACAAGTAAGTGAACTTACACATGGTGGTCAGTTGAAATATGGTTAATTTGTTATTAGGAAAAACTTAGATAGCAAAGTTAGTTACTTTGGGTTTTACTAGCAAATTAGTGAAATTCCTGTCTGAAAGAATTAATAGTGACAAAAGTTTGAAGAAGAGCAACTAATTATTTTCTAATATTTTTGTCAATGAATTCTGTAATTTTTTCCTCAATGTTGGGTTATTCCATGATTCCTCCACATGGTTTGAAAAATTTATACCATTAATTTAAGTAATTTATTCTAGTTTGTTTAAGGTATATTTTATAAAGCCAAAATGTTTAGATATTAAATGGAAAATTTTTTATTATTAGTTTATTTGCTGCTAAATCAAAAAACAAATTAAACATCATCTGTGTGTGTTAATTTCATAATTTTTGCCAGGGGTTATACTAGAAATATTCTGGGGTTGAGAATTTGTCATTTTGAACAGCAGAAAGTGAGATTTTAAAATAACTTAAGATGTTGACAAAGACAAAATAATGGGTCATTGTTTGTGGAACATTCATTATTTGTCTGCAAGATAGACAGGTAATTAATGAAAAGACAGTAAGGTTCATATTTGTGTAAGTGGATAGAAAATGGATACCAGGGAAAATTATAATTTGACCAGATAATATTAATTGCTGAGGAGATCTAGTTGGTGATATAGCCAGTATGAATGCACCCTAAGAGTGGTGGTAAGAGTTTTTTTCAACCAACAAATTTATGAGAACCTGGAAAGGGTTTTGAACAATCAAATCTGGAGAAGCTTGGAAATTTATTAAATTAAGGTTTTTTTGATAAATGAAATCGATCCCAGCTCAGCCCATACAAAGATACCTCAATTTTTCTTGCCAGAATCCATCTTGTATATTTATAAATCTACCATTCATCTGTTCACTGAACATTGCTGCCACATCTAATCTGGTGCTCCTGCTATATATCTAAAGATATTTGATAAATACCAAAGAAGAATCAGTAAAGTTATCAGTCCTGATCTGACATCTTGGCAGAGGCACTTTCCTGCTGCAGAATCTAGCAGAAGAGTTGGAGACTATGTTTTAGAAACCAGCTTTGTTTGCAGCCTTAAAACTAAAATTCTGATTGAATTGTTGAACCAACTACCAGTCACTAGTTTGAGGTATTGTTTCTGTGGTATGTGGTGAATGATGCTGACATTTAACTAACTTACTAACTGGTTATAGTTAGCTAGATGACAGTACTGCAGAATTGAGGAAGATTAAATTAATAACTGTAAGCTTCAGTAAATAAACTATTTTATTGTTTCTACAGGACAGAGTCTATTCTGAAAGTTACTTTTCTCTTATAATTCAGCCTCTCTGTGCCTAAGGACATTTCATCTAGATATGCTTAAGACTTCCTCAGATCAAAAACTTAAAACACAAAATTGATGGAGTGAAACACCTAACACCTGGAGACAACGTACTAATGTTTACATTTAAAATCCGACTCATGACTTGATTGGGTACAATTCTTAAATGTTTGAATAACCTAGTAGATCTCTATGTATATGAAGTTTTATCATATGTTAGGAAAATATCACTGGTAATTCAAACAAAATCCTTATTAGTGGCATAAAAAAGTTTTCAGAATTGAAAGACAGGAAAAGAATTAAAAGTCAAGAATAAAATGCCCATATGAAAATGAATAATTTAAACATTCATAAACATCTGTTGTAATAGTGAACACTTTTTGCTATTGATTTAGTAATTATGCTAGAAGTCCTGATAAAACACATCAATCTATTATTCTGCATGAGATACTTGCTCATCATCTCCTTCTTAATACATATAAAAGTGCACAAGCAAACTTAAATGCAATTTGACTTTACACAGCTAAATCATAAAACACATCTCAGCAACTTTGTAATAAATGAAAACTAAAACTTAAAACTTTCTCTAAAATGATGGTTGAAATATTATAGTGGTTGTGTAAATCATCTGAATTGTGGGATAGCATTTATTGTACTATAATATTGAGCTAGAATGAAAATGAAATGCCAATAAACAAAGAAAACTATATTTTCAGATTAAGACGTGAAAGAGAAAATAGGCAGATGAGAGTGCAATGCTATTCACCTACTTTTCTAATCAGTCAGCCAGATGAGATTGTCTCCTACATTTGATGACATTAACATCTTGCATTGCACTTAACCAACATACAGCCACACCTATAATTTCAGCATGGTGCTATAAATCTGACTTACCTAGTCGGATGGTGCACACTATATAATAGGCTATATGCATAGGCAAAATAGCAATCAGAACAAATAAAATGGCATAGAGACCCAGTTTCCAATGAAAGTATCTGGAACTGAAAATAAACAATAAATAAGATAAATATCAAGAAATAAATAATAATAATTATAAAGTCAAATGTACAAAAATAGATCTTGTTTTGAAAACACACAATTAGATTTCATACAGAGAAAGCTAATTGTGTTAATTGTTAACTAAAGGAAACAAGTTAAAATTAAATGCAATAGATTCATCCCTTAACAGAATAGATTTTGCAAATTTTACAAATAGTAAAAAAAATTAAAGAAAAGAAGCTTTTTTGTTTGAATTTCAAATCATTTATCACTAATCTGCTGTTCTAGCCTCTGAACTATTTTTTAAATGTATAAAGATCCTCAATGTTTAAATTTTGTAAGTTTACTTGGTTCTGAATCTGCTATTAATATTTCTAGGAATCACATAATAGTAAAGAGGTTGGTATTAAGAAATTGAGGGAATTGTTTTGGTAGAGAAAATTTAATGAGGCTACTTTAGTGATATATATATATATATATATATATGTTTTCATTTTCATTCATTTTTTAACTAATGGCGAACTGTTTAACCATCGATGGTTTAAATCCAAAACATTTCTATGTACCAGTATTATACGCGATCTACTTTTTGCAGACAACACTGACCTTGTAGCTAAGTCCTTAGAGGAAGCTCAAGATTTACTCAACCATTTTTCTGCGGCATGCAAGGGATTCGAACTTACTATCAGCATTAAGAAAACTGAAGTTGTTCTTCAACTTTGCCCAACACCAAAGCATGTTAGAAGTGTAAACCTGTTCGTAAGTTTCCTGAGGTCCCTTTGAAAGTTGATGGAAAGAATCTCAAGTATGTGGAATCTTTCAAATACGTTGGGAGCATGGTAAATTCAAAGTACATCACTTGATGACGAGATTGTTAATCACATTTCACAAAGCTAGTACTTCCTTTGGTTTGCTGCATCATAGGTTGTGGGACGAAAGAGGAATAAAGCTTTGCACTAAAATCCAAGTGTACAGAGCTGTTGTTTTGTCAACTCTTTTGTATGGCTCTGAAACTTAGACACCTTATAGATGACACATTAAATGATTATATGTCTTCTATAAAGGTTGTCTCCATACAATCTGTGGCCTAATGTTTGAGTTGGATTAAATACAAGCACAAAAGACTTTCTGTTATCTTTTATAAAATAATATAATACATATGAATATACATTTTGTTGACTAGACATTTCAGGTACAGTCCTCAAATTTGGCATCATGTAGAGAGTAGGTGTTATATGGATTTCTCTTTAACAGTAAAAATCATTGTAACTGTTCAGTGTAAGACTACAATTTCTCTTTTTTTTGTTTGGGCAAGTAAAATAAGCAATTTCAGAGAACAATTTTTTCTCAAGAAACATATTTTCTATTCTTTAATAGTATTTTTTTATTGGAAATTTTCCAGAAACAAATGAAATTTATTTTTCTATATGATACCAACAGATAAAGACTGATATTGCTGACACTGAAACTTGAATAATGACAATAAAACATTTTATATAACAAAATCATACAATAAACATTTCTTATGATAAAACGTTATGCAGATCAAATTTTATTATGTATTGCTTCATTAAGCAAAGCAAATCATAAATACTAAGGAACTGCTTTACTCTCACTGTATCTAGTCTTGATCATTTACCTGGTATGTATGCATGGGTGGATAGAGAGATATAGTTACAAAGTCTCATTCAGGTTCAAATCTAATAATCTTCAATTTTTTTTATTACTTATGAATGTGATGTATTCAAGGAGGATAAATTTTAATTATTCATTTGTCTGCTGATAAAGCATAAAAACCAAAAGATAAAGATTGTAATATCTGTCAATAGATAAAACTTCATATGATGGCATCATGAGACAATTTTTATAGTGAAAAATAATACACCATTATCAGAATTAAAATAATTTTAAGATAATTACTTTTTGCATTCATTATTTTCCTGGGCTTAAAACCAACAATATCCCCAATAAAATTAATTTCAGTATTATTTTTATCAAAACTGTACCTATTGCTTTCATAATGTGTAATCTGTAAGTCCTTTACAATAAATACTCAGACTTCAGTCTAATTTACTGTTCAGCATTTACAATTTTATAAGGATTAAAAAATTAGTTAAATAAACTATAAAATTAAAGTGATACAAACTGAAGAACTTTTGATCAAGTCATCAAAATGCCAACAAAACTAAAAATACATTGCATAAATTTTAATCTTAAGTTAAATGTGATTGTTGTGAGCAAGATACGTGACATCATGCCTGAAAATGCCCATGCAGAGCAGTTGGAGGAAGGGAGAATTGGTGGAGTGCGCCTACGCATATGTAAAACTCTCTCATTCAACCAATTGGCTGCTTCGTCATGGTCTATAAAATGGGTGTGTCTGAAGGCTTTGGCAGTTGGGGCCAAGGGAGCTGATGAAGACAACAAGAGATGACTGCTCTGTATGAGAGACGACTGCCCTGTTCCAGTGGGTCCTTTTTGGCTATTTCAGCAATTATGGCTTTTGATCCTAAACTGATACAGCTATTTGATGGAAGTGATTCTGAACAGTCAGTTATCGAGTGGATAGAGAAGGCAGAATTGATATGCCAGCTTAGTGGCATAGAGCGTATTGAATGTGTGGTTCCTATGTGTCTATCAGGTGGTGCATATGCAGTGTACCAGCAGCTAAGCCAAGAAAAGAAGAAAGACTTTAGCTGCTTTGTATGCAGCATTTGCTCTGGACTCTGTTACAGCTTGGAAGCAATTTGTAGCATGCCGCTTGCACCCGGGTGAGACTGTCGATGTCTTTTTGGTTGAATTGCGTAAACTTTTAGTTCTGGTTGGTGGAATGATGGATAGAAGTCTGATGTGTGCGTTTATCATCGGGTTACCAGAGCATGCCGAGGAATTGCTCTGAGCCCCTTCCCAGTTAGACAATATGGACAATTCACAAGTGCTAGCTTGAGCACGTGCCATACTGAAAAGTCCTGTAGATATTGAGCAAGTAGCAGTAGCTGCACGATCATCGCGTTGTCAGGCGAAGGATGTTGATGCACCGATAAAATGCTATGTTTGCATCAATCACTTGGCATGCGACTGTCTCTCACAATGTGAAACATCAAGGAAAGAGAATACTGGACCCTGAAGACCGGTCTCGTGCTATCAGTGTAAGCGGCGGGGACATATGACTTGAAACTCTCCAGGAAACAAGCAGAGGATGAGGCTTCGGCACCAGCCTTATCCCCAGATTCTCTTTAAATAGAGTGCTATCTACAATGACTGTACAGATTGATGGAATGAGGTGCATGGCTCTTGTGGACACTGGTTGTACCCAAACACCCATATGCAAAACATGTTGCCAGGTGTGGGAGAGAAAGGAGGTACACCTCCTGACTGTAGGTGGGAATACCCTTAGTTGCTGTGGAGTCGGGGGGTCCGGCTTGGCATAAGCAACAGACCTTCTATTGACATAGAAGCTCTGGTTGTGGACAAGGAATTACTTGGATTTGACGTTGCTTAGACTGGACGCAATCAAACAGATGGGTGGGATTTCCATGACTAGCACCTTCGGGCTGAGTACAACCGAGAGCTGCAAACTTGGATACAAAATGGCTGGCTGCTTCCATACCCCGAAGACGAGCTTGGGCCCCCAAAGGGTCTGATTCCTGTAATGGCTGTCCTACAGGAAAACAAACAAAAGGTTTGGCCTGTCATGGACTACCGCGAGCTCAATGAGCATGTAGATCATACACTGCCAGCGCAGATGTATGTGCACACAAATTGAGAGTGAGGCGGCAGCAAGGTTCAGACATCAATGTGTTGGACTTGCGTCGGGCTTATTTGCAAGTTCATGTTGAGAAGTCCTTGTGCCATTCCAGACAGTAGAAATCAAGGGTAACTTGCTTGGGGTTTGATGGCACCCTTGATAATGTGGTCCATTGTTAACACCGTGGTTGTGCAAGATGAGAACATTAACGAAGCTACATCTTTATGCATTGATGATGTATTCGTCAATGAGAACATATGTTCTGCATCCCGCATAAAAGAGAACCTTGAGAGATTTGGGCTTATATGCAAGGTCCCAAAGCAGTTACAGTGTGTTAGGATTGCATGTCTGGGAGGAGCGCAGCAAGCTTCAGTGGAGCCGTGGAAGTAAGCTGCCAACATTGCCCAATGTACTAACACATCAAAATATTTTCTCTGTGTGTGAGAAATTGATGGGTATTTTTCAGTGTGCAGCTGGCTACGTGTTGCGACCGTGTTCATAAAACGTAGAGCAAATGCCATGATAACTGGATGGGACAATAAAGTACGAGACCACCTCCTGAGCTGGATGTTGGCGGACGTTTTTGCCAGAGTGGCACAAACAGATCCAGTGCATGGAGACTGGTGCGTTGATGGACAGGACGTCACTGTATAGGTGGACACAAGCTCATTAGCCACTGGTGAGAGTGGTGGAGCCGTGGCTGAAGATGCTATTTAGCTGCGACCAATGAGTGATAATAAGCACATCAACTTGGCAGAACTCGATGCAGTGCTGCGGAGCATCAACCTTGCACTGCAGTGGAATGCAAAGGTGATTCACCTGAAGACAGACGGCATGTGTGCATCGCTGGGTCTGAGACACATCCGGAAAGTCGAGAGTACGAACCAAGGTTGCCACCGAGATGCTGGTCAGGCACCGGCTCGGCATGCTTCAACATCTGGCCTCAGAATATGTGCTGAAGATTGACGTGGCATTGGTTAAGTTTCATGATAACTGGGCTGATCAGCTCACTAGAGTGCTTCAGTGATGGCTGGATGATATTCAGAAAGAGACAGAACCTGTAGAATGAGCATGCGCTGTGGCTGCAGAAGGTGAGGAGTCTGCTCATATACAAGCCATTCATCAGTTTAGTGGACACTCCGGTGTGAAGCACACACTGTACTTTGCAAAATTGGTCATCCCCGGAGTTTCCAGAGCAGCTGTTCGGGTGGTAGTCAGGGATTGTAGGGAATATCAATCCACAGATCCTGCCTGGGTGCATTGGAAGCCAGGCAGGTTTTCTGTACGCAACAATTGGAGCAGAGAGGGAATGGATGTGATCCATTTCAGGGACCAGCACTACCTAATGCTGATAGACTGTGGTCCTAGTCGGTTTGCCATTTGGAGGCCATTGCAGCACCAAAATTCCACCAATAACATTCAGCAGTTGGAGACAATCTTTTTTGAAAGAGGAACGCCGATTGAACTGCTTGCCGACAATGCTGCAGTGTTTTGTGGGGAAAGATTCACAAGATTTGTAAAGGAATGGGGTGTCCGGATAAGATACCAATGCGCCCACATACCATCGGGGAATGGGATAGTAGAAAGGTCCCACTGCACAATAAAGCACATTGTCACGAGAACACAATGCTCTCTTATGGAGGCAGTATACTGGCATAATGTGACATCACAGGACGACACCATTGCTTCAACAGTGCCAGCCAACTTAATTTATACATACCACACGTGTGAAGGGTACTGATACCACACCACCACCTAATGTCGCAGGTTCTGGAACATACACTACAGGAGATGTTGTTTGGGTGAAGAGACCGCATGGGTGGTGCACAACAAGGTTTGAGAAGGGAAAGTGATGAAAGTCTATGGCCCTCATTCAGTCCTTGTAGACAGAGTACCACGACATGTAAAAGATGTTCACCCGGTGTGTGGGGTGGAGACTACCAGCAGCCATGACACCACCTCAGATGAAGAAATCTCTACGGTGTATGAGGGGCAGATGTAGGAAGACACAACTTCAACGGAAAGTGCAAGTGGCATTCTCGAACGAGATCAACTCAGCAATATGGCAGAGGAAAGTACAACTGAGGAAATAGCTGAGACCGTTCTACTGAGACAAAGTAGCAGGATAAAACGACCCACACCACACTGCCATTTGTGTGATCCTCAGATCAGGGAGGAGTGTGATTGTTGTGAGCAAGATACGTGACATCATGCCTGAAAATACCCATGCATTACATGTGTATGGTGTTGCAGAGCAGTTGGAAGAATGGAGAATTGGCAGAGTGCAGCTATGCATATGTAAAACTCTCCCACTCAACCAATTGGCTGCTTCATCATGGTCTATAAAATGAGTGTGTCTGAAGGCTTTGGCAGATGGGGCTGAGAGAGCCGACAAAGACGATGAGAGACAACTGCCCTGTTCCAGTGGGTCCTTTTTGGCATGATGGCTACATTAAATATTAGATAACATAAAAAGTTCAGTCAGTTTGAGTAAAATTAAAAGAATTTTTTATTCTTGACATTAACTTTATTGAACACATTTACCATTGTGTTCCACTATTTTCTGTCATCTTTCAGTCACATTTTAATTCCATGATCCCAAAACTTAGCTTTCTCAGTAAATTCTCTAGGCACCTTTTACAATCTTCCAAGGAATAACATTTTTTCTCATTATTAGAATTCTGTAAAGATTAGAGTAAATGGTAATCCAAAATGATAATACCTAATGAATACAAAAGTCAAGTGAAAACTTCAAGTCAAATTGAAACAATTTTTGCCTGTTCACCAAAAAAACATGTCATGTGTTATTCTGATGGCATATTATGTATGCTCTTTCTTTTAATTATGAATGCTTTTCATCAATTGTTACTTTCATTTGATTTGAGAACAGTACTTGTTTGAATCAATTCCAATATATACACAGCATAACATTTGGAGGGAAATCAGTTTTTAGTATGGAAATTGGTGGTTCATTTTTCTTGTCCCATTAGTCTAGGTATCCACATTTCATTACTTTAAAAAATATAGTTATGGCTCAATGGACTTACTTATATGGAAATCACACATCAAAAGGAACCAACATAACCAAGATGGTGCAAATCATTTTTAATGTTTGATTTGGATATTCAGAGTAAGTTTTTTATCTCTTGTATCATATAATGCTGATTAAGATATTGATTTGATTTCTATCAATCTCACTTTATCTACCCAATTGTAGTTCACTGAGAAAGTTTCAGTATGAATGTTTTCAAACTACCTTTTATATATTTGATCATTTAAAGTACCTTCTGCACAATTATTTTGAACTTGAGTTATATTTTACTTTTCTTAAAATAAGAAAGCATAATTAGCTGATAATGTTATTTTCTTTCATTTTCAAATCTTAGAATCAACAAAAATACTATAATCTTTAAATTTTGTTTCCTTTTTTTTTAAATGTATGCTGATATGATAGCTGTCAGAAAACAATCAAAAGTGATCTTTTTGTGTAAAGTTAAAAATTAAATGCTTCTAATGCCATTTCATAACAAAAGCAAAACAAACTTTTTGGCCAACCAAATAGTAAAGTTTACCAATACATTTAATTTGTTATGTGGAACAAAGAAAAACTTAAAAAATGATAAACACATCTTTACCTTGCATCTAAAATTCCTAGAATTTCAAAGATGATCAGTTCAAACATTGTACATGATAAGGAGAAAGTAATGGAGAAGACCAAAAGGATCTCTGACCGATGAACCTGAAACAGAAAAAAATAAACTAAGTCAGATATAGATATTTATTAACTTCAATTTAGTTTGACATAAGGCCAAAAAATATCAATAATAATTTTTTGTTGTGAAATTTTATCATGCAATGGCTGTTCACATTATGTGTATGTATATATCAAATATTATAGATATTTTCTTTTTAATTTCAGATATATAATTTAACATAGCCATAAGAAAAACATAACCACAAAAGAAAAAATTGAAAAAACTTGAGAGATCATATAACAATTAAAAAAGAAATCAAAAACATTAAGATCAAGAAAAAAATAACTTTAAAAATATCACACAAAGAGATTTGAGAAAAACGAAATTAAGGGAAATAAGCAAAAAAAGAAAAAAAAAAGTGGATTGACCAGCAAGAAAATGTTTGAATCTTTTACTACAAATACAAGTAAAAAAAAAAAAAAAAAAATGGAGAAAATTAAGAATATTGGTTAAAGACATGAAAACAATCAAACTACTACCTTTAAGTAAATATCACAAAGAGAAACATATGAGTTGGATGAAGTATATGAAAGCTGATTTTTCAACAGTCATTTTTACTGATGAGATACATTAAGTGAATCTGATGGCTGAGCTAAAGGTTAGATCCTTCATGGAAATGATTGACCAACATAATTTAGAAACAACAACAGGGAGACTGGACTAATGATGTAGGTATTAATTAAAATTATAAGTTAATAAGTTATAATGGTGTCAAGATAGATGTACAAAATTATTGCAACTTTCTAGACAAGAAGCTTTTAGCTAAAGAGCACATTCATACAAAAAAAAAAATGCTACTTCACATTCAATATAGCTATTGCCCTCCTTGCAAAAAAAAAAAAAAAAAGTTTCAAAAAACACCAAAGTAATGGAATGGCCCCCAATCTATCCAGATATTAATCCTATTAAAAACTTGTGTCCATCATTAAATGAGAGTGGAAAAAAAATTCAAACAAAGATGTGTTCTTGCAAGTAGACAAGTTCTGCACTGAAGACACAAGGTGAGACTTCAAAATGGGTTCACCACAAAGAAAAGAAAAAGAACTACTTCAAATTGGGAAAAAACACAGACAATCAAGGAACATGGGGTATACCATAGACCACAGTCATTGACTAACACAATCATTTTCTTTTCTTAACAGCTGTGGACAGTCAACAAGTCATTAATACCCGCTGAATTTGTGTATATTCATCATGCAGTAGCATTATAAGAATTCCTTACATGCATTGCATTGTTTCATTTTGGTTCAGATAATCAAATTCAGAATTCATTGCAAGATAATTTCTGGGAAGTAATAGAAACTGTTGCATGTTAAAGTTGGAATAGTAGAAAAATTAAAAACAATTATTGATGAATATGAAGGAGTTAATTTGTTTTTTCTTTTTCAGTTATATGAAATATTGTATTAATAAAATGTTAAAAGCCTATATATTTTGGATTTATTTATTAAGAAAAATTAATGTCTGCATAATAAAACCTGACATCCTAAAAAAAATATCAATATTTTTAATAAGGATAGATATTATAAGATGAAATTCCCATGATATATTGCTCAGATAAATATATATGTATATCTTCAAAATTTTATCAATATTGGTTGGTTAATACCAAATTTACTCTGAAAACATTAACTTACATGATAAAATATGATAGTATATATTATTATTATTATTATTATAACAGTGTGTTCAGTCAGCAGACCATTGGTCAGGAATTTGTAAGGTCTAATTTTAATTTATTTCTGGACATCAGTTTTGTTCTTTTACTCTTTTGAGTAATTTACTCATTGCTAATACTTATGTTTATCTAGCTAAAGTCAGATTGACCACATTACTACTTTACCTAGATTGAGATGTTCTATTAAAAGTAGGTACTTCTGCCCATTCAATAAATACCTGCTTTATGTATGCCTCAATAAACCTTGTAATATATAGGTATCATGCCATATCAACTTTGAGATATCTTGATGAACTAAGGTCATTCCACAGAGTGAATTGTTATTTACAATTAAATATACAAATATCTATCCCCAGTTTTCTTCTGACTACAATGGCATTACAAGTTCCTGTCTAATAGTCAGCTGACTGAGCACTTCTGTAATTATTGTGTAAATTTATCTAATTCTAATTACAACATCGAATCCTCTAAGATATTCTAATGAGCTGCTAAAAATATTATTTTTTAAAACTGAAACCAAACATATGATAAATGATACCAAAATGGATAACATAATTATAAATCCAATTTTTATATATAAGTCTGCTGTAAACCAAACAATAGCATATAAGATTTGTTATCATGTTATTAACTCAGACTAATAAATATAATGTGGGTTCACATGTTTTTTCAAATTCTCTTCTATTTTCAGTTAATCTGTTATATATGTTTTTCTTCATATTCAGTCTTTTTAATGAGCTTGTTCTGCTTATAATTATTTCGGTGAGCCATGTGATGTTTTTGGCTAACTAATTAGGTCATATTGTAAAAGTGTTATTATCATGTTGAATGACTTGTTTTCTTTGTATGCAAGCTGTGGTATTCCTTTGTTAACTACACAGCATTGTGGCATAAATCAGATGTAGTAAAGAGTTACAAGATTTTTTGTGTCTTCTAATGAACTGATACAAAAAATTATAACAATAATAAAAACTAAATGATTGATTAAAAAAATGCCTATCTTTACTACAAAGTTTATCACTTAAAAGTCACTACACTAGTTTACTTACCTCATAATCTTTAAACAATTGTTTGAGAAAAAATACCCAACCTCCTGCAAAAAAGAGAACCTATAAAAACAAAAGAAAAAAGTGAAATTAAAATACTCATAGAAATGTCAGATACATGGAATGGTCATTCTACTGCATTAGATGGAAAACAATTAAACATTCCACTTTATTACTAAAGTGCATATAAAATACAGAAAACTAATCAGTTTATTTTTCTTTAAAGTTTGTGTTACAAAGGAAAAATTATACTACTTCTACCCCATAATAGATATTATATTTATTGTGTGCAAATATAACATAATAAAATAGGGGGCACCTTGAGATGATGCAATAGTTAGCAAGCTTGAATCACTAGAACAATTATGACCGAGTAGTGAGTTCAACCCATACTTTCAGCCTTGTGCCACATCTAATCTATGCTTAGAAAATCATTATAGGATAGTGCCACTACGGTTTTATTATGGCAATAAACATGCAAATATGCTATGACTTTTCTCACCATAAGTTTCTTGCTTAGTTTCTTTTAAATAGTTAATGAAATGAATTGGTTCACAGCTTTCTTTGACTATTTTCTTTTTGCACAAACAGATACTTGCAAATTTATTGCCCAAAACTTGTTTACAAATTCTGATAATTGTTGACACTTTATAGCACTGAAAAGTTACTTATTGAAAAATACTATCTGTTATTAGAAGAATGTGTGGATACAAGGTAATATTAGTTATGAACTGTTAATAGTAGGCAGAAGAGGACAAGCACTTATCTTGGGTTTCCATGGCAACATCTAGGATCAGAGCTAATAACCAATATTCTTAGTCGATGAATTGTGGGAGGTAACGCAACAACTCAACTGATGATAGGAACAAAGAAAACCGTGAAAGGGGGGTGACCAAAAACCCCCCGTGTCACACGTCCAACCTTCTCACAAGCCGAAAGCTCTCTGATCTGAAACAGCAAAACGCGCCTGCTTTATACAGCCGAGGGCTGACCACGATTTGCATGCAAACGATGAGACGAGATTTTGCGTTAACTAACAGAGACCGCCCAGCATAAAATATGGGTGCCGCCATTTTGGTTCCTTTTACCGTTGGGAGAACCGGAGTTTGCACACCGCACAGATTTGCAGGCGTTTCCAAGGTAAGCCATTTTCACAATTTTTCCCACATGAATGATGCTATTTAGCTTATATTAAAAGTATAAATAAATATATAACTCCTTTGTGAGATGTGCAAAATCAGTGTAATTATGATTTTTTCAAATGTCGATGTTCTACAGGCTAAAGAACAAAATGTATCATGGCATTTATTCTGAATCAAAATTAAAATTAGGTATAAAAATTCTCTAGAAATTGTTGGTTACATAAGAATCTATACCAAATTATTCTGATTGTATTTATCAGTATTACACTTTTCCATCTAGCTAAAGAGTGTAGAATAATTAGTCCACCCACCCCATCTCACCTGAAAGTTATGTTTTCTGTCTGAGAATGCTACATAAAGACACTAAGTGGGAACAAATAGGGGAATATGTGTGTGTGTGTGTGTATGTATATATATATATATATATATATATATATATATATATATATATAATTGTACACCCTCCCGGTCATCCAAGACTTCTAACACCATAGCTGGTTACTGAAGTGACCACTTCAATCCCAAGCTAACCCTATCACACGTTGTGATTTAAGGTTGATCATAAGGCAGCCAGGATTGAATCATCTCAGGTATCTTTGTGTTGGTCCAAGCAGGGTAATGATGTACAGAAAAAAAATAACATGCGAATAAACTGAACATAAGTAAATACTATTTTTATATCAGTCCTTCATGCAATAATTGGTTATACCAGAGTTCGCATGCAATTAATTATCAGCCCAATTTGCATCTAAATCAGAAGTGATATTATCATTGTTGACTTGGCAAAGTTTGGTTTGCTGCTTTGGTAAAGTTTGGCACAAGGCTGAAGTTGGAGGCTTTTGTCAGCGGATAATCTCATCGGCCTCACTCCTGTCTCTGGACTTGTCTCTGTCTCTTCTGCCAAATCCACTTTGTGCATTCTTATTTATTGACATTCGTCCAAATTGGTGAAGTAAGAGAATTCAATAATTCTGGGGAATTCCCTTCTTCCACTCTCATATTATCCACTCTCACCAACCCCTTCAGTGAGCACTGGTGGCTCCTCCATCCTCCTTGATATCTTATCTGCACCTGCTAGCTTGACCATTTTCCATCGAGGAAAACTCAGTTCCAAATTCAGTTGCTTACAAAATCTAGTTTTTCGCTTTCCACTCCACATTGCCCACTAAGTCTGGGTCACTTTTCCATTGTTCAAAATGCTTGACATACAAATCAAGTCGTTCATGTGTGAATTAATTCTCAATTCTTCCCATGGGTTTTGGTATTAACCCTTGTCATTTCAATGTCTCTCAGCACATAACTTTTTCTTATGTATTAATAAAACTTTGTTCCATTTTATCACGGCAATAACAAAACAGACAGTAAGATATATAAGCCGGCGTCTTTATTGATATTTTTATTTTTACAAAACAGTGCTCAATGTAAATTTACAGAGCATAAATATTATAAATTAACTGATTTAAAATAGGGTTACTTCGTGAAGAAACCATATTTTAAATCAGTTTTTATATATATATATATGATTAGAATAGGGTTAGGGTTAAAAAGAGTTTAAAAAAATAAAAGACATGATTAAAGACACAGAAACAGTGCTAACATCGTCCTGTGACTTTTATCCATGACTTTTTTTTTACCTGGTTTTGTTCACTGACTTCATCAGCAATGAAAATTTCAATGTGTTGGACCGAACTGTTTTGCACAAAGTGAATGCAGTATATCCTCTTTTTGACTAGTGTGCACTTTGTTTTGTGTGGAGACAGAGATATGAAAGCAATTGATTATTGAAGACAAGACATTGCATGTCTATATAAATTTCTCTGGTATTTTATTCACTAAAGTTTTCAACTTAGAAATCTTTTGTGAAAGGCAAACTTTATGGTTTGCCCACCAAATTAATGAATGTCCTTTTTCATTAGGGTAGGACTATTTTGATATGTATAGTCTGTAGAAAGGCAACTCAGAATGCAACTAATTTAAAAACACCACTATGAAGAAAAAAAATAAAAAATAAAAAAAAAATTACATTTTAGAATTGGTGGGTGCATAATTTAATAAATTTTCTTTCAAATTCAACATAAAAAAAATAAAATTCTAAAATTATTTTTTAAAAAAATTACTTGTATAACTTTAGAAAGAGAAAAGAATAGTTTGCATACTAATTTTATCAAAATAACCTAAAAAATAAACAAGATATTAGTAGTTTAAATGGAAGGAAATTTACCTATTTTAACATGTGTTTGCACTGTAAACTAGGGAAGTTTGGGATAGCTAATAATAGTCTGATGATTGTGGTTTTCATGTAAAAGTGTTACAATTATAAATGTCTCTAACTAAACAGATTTCTTGTCGTTGTTTATATGCCAACACTGTCTATATCTATCTATCAATCTCGAGAGAGAGAGTAAAGGAAAAGAGAAATTAAATTACATTAAAATTCTTTATAGAGAAGTAAAGCAAAAAATAAGAGAACACAGTGAAAAAATATTTGTGCATATATATTTTTGGGTATATAAAACTAATATAATGTATAACATTTACATAAAAACAGACAGGTAACAAAGATTGGAAAGGGTAAGTGAAAGCATGAGAAGATGCAAGCAAAATTTGAGAGAACAAAGGCATAAGCTAATGAATAAACTTAGTTGTTAACATCTATGGAATTTTGATCAGTCTATCTATTATAAAATGGTTATCGGATTGAAAATGCATTAAAAGTTAACAGGTGGTTACTTCAATGATTTAAACTATAGTTATCCACAATTTTCACATGTTTGCTTGATTAAATGCTTTAACCAAGTAAATTACATTTATAGGAAGCAGGTGATATTTCAATGAAAGTTTCTTTTGTGTTAAGAATGTGCAAAAATTAAGATAGTTGTTCAAATTGTTTTATGACCTGTAAGAATTCACTGAACAATTTTATTGTAATTTGAAAACAAATTTTCACAGAGAAAATGTTTTAGAAAAAAAATGCATCAAAAATTAATTTTTGTTCATCTTGTTACTCTTCAGTATTTTAGACAGTAGCCATCCATATCTAGAACAGAAGAAATTGTTACAATTTTTCAACAGCAATGAAAACTGAAGCTAAATGAAGTCAGCTAGGTTATGCATCTAGACACATTTGACAGCAAAAAATTAAGTAGAGTTGATTCTTCAGTGTTTCTCTTAATGTTTAATTATAACTGATATTTGTTTATATTTTTATTCCTTCCTCCTACAGATATATGATTCCATTAATAAAAACATTATTTAGTCCAAATATGTCATTTTGAAGGACAAAATACATTACATAAAATTATTATTATTTTTCATTTTCTCATTCAATTATTCTTTTGATTTTTGCTCAAGTCAGGTAAGGAGTAAATCCATCTGAACCAAATTTTACCAAAATTGATTGCTTTTCAATATTCCTTGCATTTTTTATTTTAATGCTCAATATGAACTAGACAAGGTAAAAAGGTTAATGATAAATTTAAATGACTTAAGCAGCCTTGCCATTGTGTTTTTTATAATTTGAATATAATGATCACAGCCATAATTTTACAATTACATCATATATAAACTTGGAAAATGTTTTAATTTCTTAGAATTCAAATCTTTTAACACATCTGTTAAAAAAAAGAAAAAGAAAAAAAAACACTTCTGAAAGATTAAAAATTTACTTTATTATACAGGAATGCAAAAGTTTTGGACCAACTATATAACATGATTATGCATCTTTATCTTTTTAAAAGAGGCAGTCATAAATGTGCTATGTTCCCTTGGGATGTAGGCAATTGTGACTCTCCACAACTTCCTGTCCCTTGTAACTCTTAATAAACTTTGTTATTTCTCTTAAACCGTGTTCCACCAAGCATTTACTCAAGATCACTATGTTATGCATTGTTTCCTCTGTCTCTCCTGCCTTCAATCTGTCCTGTGAGTATCAGATTTTCCAAGCCCTCTTTCCTCATTATGTGCCTTAGAAACCTCAACTGTCTCTTCCTGATATTAAATATAAGTTTCTTTTTTGTTTCCATTTTCTTTGTCATTGTTCACATATTTGATACATGGTATACTCACCATCCTTCTGTAGAACCATATTTCTGTTGCTTCAAGATTTTGTTGTTGTAGATTTAATTTATTATTTCTGTAATTTTGTCTATGTTGAAATCATCTAAGGCTGCCAGTATTTCTATTACAATTCTGTAATGCACTGCCACTTTGTTCCTGTTCAATTAAGCTAAGTGCAGATTTCACTTCAGATTTTAATATTTCTGTGTATTGCTGGTTGTTCACTTTCATCTTTCTTTGATATATTCATTCCATCTCTGAAGTATTTTTCCTTTCTCTACTATCAGCATTCCATCCTTGAAATGCCCTAGATTATTATAATTTTAGTATATCATTACCATACATCTAATAAGCTGACCTGCCAACCTTTGTTATTTCAGATTGAAGGAGATGGCTGTAACAGCTCTTTGAACACATCCTACTAAACACTGCTTGTCACAACTGACAAGTTTACAGAATGCAGTTGAGCATTGAAGAAAATTTGGAAGCTTGCTGTGCTATAAAGTTTTGTGTTAAACTAGGTAAAACGTTACAAAGCCTTATGAAATACTCTAGACTGCTTATGGATTAACTTGTATGAACCAAGCATCTGTTTTTTAAAGGAAGTGAGAGATGTGGGAGGAAAAGGGACGTCAGAACATTAGAGTTGGTTGACAAAAATTTGTAATTTTCTGAGTGAAGTTAGTGTGGCAATTGTACACAGAATTATTCATAAAAATCTGAAGATGTGCAAAATTTGTTCCCAAGGTGCTCAGTAACAAACAGAAGGAAAGACACATTAGTGACAGTAGGGAGATGTTTGAACTCATTATGTACTTGAGTCTCTGGTGATCTGTGACAAAAGTTGGATATATAGTTATGATTCAGAGACCAAGAGACAGAGTGCCCAATGGAAGTATTCTGATTCTCCCAGACCTAAGAAGTCCAAGCAAAGCAAGTCCACTGGGAAGATCAGGATGATCCCCTTTTTTAACAGCATGAACATCATCTACATCCACTGAGTTTCCTCTGGCCAGATGGTCAACAAAGAGTACTTTGTGTAGCAAAGAGCACAGTCATGCTGAAAAAACTTTCATCGTTTGCAGAAGATTAGACCATAGCAGACTAATATAATTATTGCTGTTTAGGTTTCCATCAACTTTTACCAATTTTCTTCTATTGCATATGATGCAACTCATTATATGTCCATCACCATTCTTACCATCTTTGTGGTGCATCTTGTATTATTTCTTTTTCCCGCTGGTCTTCTTACATATTCTCTTGTATTAGAATGTAACTATTTTGCATTCATCACAAGAAATTACTTTTTGATACATTTCAGCATCCCATGGTAGATGGTCTTTTAACCACTTCAATCTTCTATTCCCATGTTTTTGATTAATGTTTTTTTACTGTTATATGCCAGTCCAATTTTTTCCATAATACTGTGTACTGCATCAACTGAAACTTCACTGTTAAAACTGCATTCATTCCTCACTTGTCTGTTAATTTTAGATTGCCTACTAAGACTCTTGCAATCTTTCTTTCATCTCTCTCGTCTAACATTTGTGGTTTCTGGTTTTTTTTACACTTAAAACACTTAAATGTCTTTTGGATGGTTTGAACAGTTTCTGGAAATTCCCAGTTGCTTGACTATCTCTTGTTGAGTCATCTTCCCCTTCAATGCCACAGCCTTCATCTTTGTTTCAGCAGAAATTTTATCCACGATTTTAGTATAAAAAATCCAGCTAATGTTCAATTGCAATGATTTGCTAAGGCATCTTACACCCATTAATAAAGTGGAACAATTCCTACTTAGAAATTTGTATTTTATCATGAATTATTAATTCAGATCTTTCATTGGCCCAATAGACTTGGATGGCCATTTTTCATGTTGAAGTTGATTAAAGTGGTATATCCTCTCTTACATGGCACCTATGAAAATGCAACAACTTCGTTTCCAATCCTCAAGTTTCACAGACACTACTGATAAAAGCATTCTGCTAACAACCACAACTTCTTAATAAAATAAAAGGCGTATAATCATTTTATGCAGTTGGTCCAATTGTATATAAGTGTATAATTTTTATATTAGTTTCAGAACCAGACAAAAATTCTGCTCCATTTTTCTATTACATTATTATTTAGAGCCATGAAAGATCTGTCAAAATTAACCTTTCAATGTGAATATATAACTCATTCAAGGTTTTTATATCATTTCAGTCTTAGGAGCTTTATAGATTAATTTTGAAAGAACTGTATAGTTAAGGATTAATTTTGTGTATATCCAAGTGACCTACACTAAAATGTGGTCTATCATTTTTTTTTATAAATAGAAAACAAAGTAATGTGACATACAAAATAGATTGTGATATTATTTCAAAACATTTTTCATAAATATTTTGGAATATTAGGTTGATGCAAAAGTTTCCAGCATCTTTGGCAATATTTTTTATACATATAAATTCATAGCATCATTATTCAGTTATCAAAGTATTTTTCGTGGATTTTTATAACCTTACATTCCTTTATAAATCCAGCACAGTGTATGTGTGCCTGTCCGTCTGATTCTTGGTGAATCATAAACAACCTGAAGTAACAAGTAGTTAATTACTGTAGTTATACGTGATTAAAAATTAAATAAATAACTCATTTAAAGTTAAATTTAAATATCAAACAGAGTTAAAGGTTTAAAAACTATTCTTTATTATGAGTTTAACTTTAATTTTGCTTTTTGTCGCAATTGCAATTGATATCATCTAAACCATAATTAAAACTTAAGTGAGGCATGGTACATTGCTCATATATTTTTTTCTTTTTTTTTCTAGCAAGTGTACTGTGACATATTTGAAATATAATATAGTTCAGGTTCCTTAATGTCTTTTAAAAGTGGTTTTATGTGAATGTATCATAAAAAATGGGGATTTTAAAAGAGAATAAAAATTGTGCACAAAATAAATGTAAACAAACTACAGAGATTGGTTGTGTACACAAAGAAAGATTGTGCCAAATAAAGACAAAATAGTTTTATTATTTCTAAATTCTTATAATGTTTACGTACATAGGATGCTGAAGGTAAAAGGCCGAAGGCCCAAAAACCCTCCACAGCAGCTAGCTTAAAGTACATTTGAAAGGTGGCTTCTAAGCTAGATCCAAATAAAGGATGTATTTCACCATAAAAAAACAATTTAATTTTGATTTGATGAATTCTTAAAAGAATTTGGCCAGGAGGTGGTTGCAACATGGTCAAGAGTACTGTCATAACAAAATTAGTTTTTCTTCTTCAAATAAATAATTCAAATAAGCCAATTGCTTGTTACAGAATTGTATAATAATAGTTTGAGAATCCATCAATACATACAAGTTCTTTTTCATAGAGAGGAAGTGTACAACAATGGAATTATTGTGAGTATAACAACCAAGATGAAGAGCCTGGTCCAAATAATAAAGCATATAATAATAATAATAATAATAATTGGCATTATATATTCTGTTATTTTTTCACCTCATTTAATGTTTTGTTTAAAAGTACAAAATTTCTAACTTCAATCCTGAGTAAAATCTATCTTTTGGTCCCATTAAACATATATTTAATAAATATGCTGTAAAAATTATATTAAAAGATGTTAATTTGCTGAAATACTTTTATGTTGGATAGTGTAGATTGTGGAAGTGAAAGATTTTACAAAAAGTGTATTACTGTAAACAACTATTTGCAATGATTTTAAATTAATGTATACCTTTTCCAAAGCAACTGTGGCAACAAGTATTGAGATAAATCCTCAAGTTTTTCAGCTATTAATTCATACTAAGTTTAATTTGCAAATATGTTTATATTGACAAGATAACAGTGACATTGTTAATATTGCCCACAAATGTCAATACATAATTTAGTTTGGTTGTATGAAATTAACTGCTGGTTGAAATATGGCATCTGTTTTTTTATAGCAAAATAAAATGAGTATAGTTCTCACAATTAAGAAGATGTATGAAAAGATTCATTTACAAATTTACATAGAAGTTAATCTCAGTGGCAAAGATAAAAAATTGCCCTATGTGAAATACTTAATAAATCAAATCATACTTTGATTATTTTTTTAACCAAATATTCACCCAAGAGCTTTGTATATATAGTGCAAGTAATTTTTTTTTCTGTCTGCAAATATTGCATTAACAATTTTTTTAAGAATAACAATAAATTTTCCAGATAAGTCCAACTATTTAACTCATAACTAGGGGTAGATGAATTTATACCTTTCTCAAGGGTATTTGCACATAATTGAATGTAACAAACATGGAATACAAACTTGGCTCTCCAATTTCAAGAAGGTGAGAAATGCATCAATGAAATCAACAAATATTGAAAGATTGGCTGATTTAAAAGAGTTGGAAAGTATTAGAGACCACTAAAATGAATACATTTTTTCCAAAATGAAAGCAAAAAAAACAAAACAAAAGAAAACAACACTACTCCATATATTATAAAATTTATCAAAAATCAGAATTATTCAATTTAAATTGAATTTTCAGCACTTATTTGTTTTGAATGGGCTCGCTTCCAGATCCTTTCACATGAACGCAGGTGTCCTCCAAAGCTCTATCCCAAATCCTATGTTGTTTCTGATCTTTATCAATGATCTCCATGATCAGTTCCCAAGTAGGCATTTATGCTGATGACTACCTTTTACTCCTGTTTCTGTCAGAGTTGACAAAGTTAACCTGGTGACTGCTCTTGAAAAGGACCTCTAATCAGTAGTTAACTGGGGCAGGAAATGGCTTGTAAATTTTAATGCCTCCAAAATGAAACTACTCTGATTTAACTACCATAGAGAAACTTTCCTGCCCACCCCCAGCATGACTGATGCTAGATTCATAGAGAGCAACACACTGCACTGCTCATCCATAGAGCAATTACTCCATGTATTCCTTTTTATTCTATCCATAATTCTATTCAAGACTGAATTTTGCCTAGTTCCCAAACTAAGCTGATTTAAGGGTAATATGTCTATTCTATCCAGTGCAAAATCCTATCCTCATAATTTTCACTTGCTTCAACATTTTTACTCTCACAATTTAACTGAGATAATGCATCCACATGTATTTCCTTTAAAATATATGATGTCAAAGTTGAATGCCATAAGCTTAATCGCTCATCTTAATACCCTGTAAGAAGTGACCTTTGGTATCTCTTCTGGAGGTTTGAATATAAATTCCAAAGGCTTATGATCAGATTTTAATAGAAATTTTCTTTCCAGTAAAAAATTTTTCTTTTTGTTTAGGTACAAATTTTTTTCACAATTAAAACACACATTTATTGCTTTTTAATTTTCTCAAAACTTGCTCTGTTTTACTTTTGACCTCTTCTTTATTGCGCACACCAATGCCAATGTCATTCTGATATACAATTATATTTTTAATCCCCTCTGAAACTTTTCAATGGCTTTTTGGAAAATGTGACTTGACGTTTTTACTCCAAATGGCAGATGAGTAAAAATTCCTTGTTCCACCATTTTGTTCAGCTTAGCAGCCACCAAAAGCAGCATGTGAATAGAAACTTTTCAAGCTTAAAAATACATGGATTGACTGCTTTCTTTAAGCCAAATACTTGCCTTGTATCTCCTCAATAATCCAATATCCACTTCTACAGAATTTGCCAGCTTTGATGTATCCACTCTTAACACATCAATTCCTAAAAGACCATGGCTTTTGATGTTTACCACTACTATGATCAGTATTATCTCAAATTTATTTTTTGTCTCAAACATGCCTTCAAAACATCCTAAAATTTTGATGATTGACACATTGAACTGCTTCAACTGGAGATTGCTTTCTCTTAACTTTGGTCTACCCATTCCCCCCACCCCAAATTCCTCAGTACCAACAGAACATCATTTCAGTATCCACCTACATGAGTAAAGTTACTCTGTTCAACTTCACCATTTCCCTACATTTATCCTGTGCTTTTATCTCAAATACTTATGTACTTTCAACTGGAGGATCTATATTTTCCATTTGCTTTTCATATGTGCATACCATCTGAAAATGATTCCTCTTTTTAAACTTAAAATACCATTTCCCAAAGGCCTGACACTTATTTTTGCTCTTTTCATATTCTTTATTGCAATATCTGCATACAAGTAAGCTTTTAGTAGCTCTGCAAGTCTTCATGCGGCCTTTGCAGGCATTAAATTTTTTAATCAATTCTAAAAAAACTCCACACACACTTCCAGATTCCTCTAGAATTTTACACTTGTATGAGATGTCAAATATTCCTTCAATCAGTCTTAGCAAAATTAGCTCATCTTCGATAGACATTTGTTCCAAACCCATTCTTTCAAATTCACAATATCTCGATGCTTCTTTCATTCACTGTAGATATTGCATAATAGTCTTATCTGGTCTCTGTCTACTTTTGAGAAATTTAGTTATTTCCGCTATGACCAGTATTTTTTGGGGGTTGTACATTTGCTTTTATGATCACAGCAATTTATTCATACACTAAGTCTTCTGACACTATGGGATAGACTATGACAGAGATTTTTTTATGGCCTCACACCCAGCTGAGGCCAAAACATATCAGTAACTTCATTTTCTCCTTCACTAACTTTGGTGTCCTTTAACTTTTTTTTTACTGTTGCTGATGTTGCAAAACACCTAAGTCAGGTTTCCACATATTCAGGATCCTCTATCCTGGTTAAGTAAGCAATTGGCAACGCCCTACTGTTATGATAAGTATTCTCTCTGACAGATGTAGTTTCATCAAGAAAAGGTGACTCTTCCATAATTATAGCGATACTGTCGTTTACATAGTATATAATTTACACATCACTACACTAACAAAATTTGTCTGTTTCTTAATACTTTGATTGGCTTTTGGAAGGCATCTTTCACTCTCCCAATAAATCTTTGAGTTTCAGTATCACACTTTTTGCCCTCAGTTAAAACACTTCCCAGATATTTAAACTGTTGTGCTTGTTTGATTTTAGTGTCTCTGATTTATAATTTTCATGTTGGGCTATTCCTTTGCTAACAACCATGCATTACATCTTCTTGCAGTTGAAATTCAGCCCTTTCTTCCCACTTTTCTTCACTATTTTCTGTAGGAATTCTTGTAGGTTTTTTTTGTCAAGAGCACTAAACTCATAAACATTCGCTATAAAGCTATTCAATGCCATAAATGTCAAGGATCAAATGTTGATTTTTGTTTGATGCTACACTACAGCTTACTTATATAATTCAATGAATGTTTACCAAAATCAAAATGGAAAAAATTTACAGCCATTGCTCAAATAGCAGAGTATTAATAAAAAATAGTAAAAGCTCATATAAATGAAATGTTAAAGTTGAGAATTGACTGCAAAACAAAATATGCAAATCAGACCCATTCATTAAGGTAGAGATCATTTTTATGATTTTGTGACTTATTTGTATATTTTTTAAATAAAAACCTTGGTTCCAAAATGCATCATTGTCTGAAATTAAGATATTCCTAGATATTCTCTAGAATTTTTAAAACTCATCAAACTGACAAAATATGACATCATGGTCATAAAAAAAAACCAACAACAACAAAAAAAGAAAACACATTTTTAAACGAGGACAATGAATTAAAAAATACTGAGCCATTTAAAAACTTCGACATGCACAAAATTCAAAAATAGCCTTTATAGTTAACACTTGTTAGCAACAATAACACCATAATCATAATGAATGGTTATTATTAAATCCCCTAATAACCGAAGGAAAATAACACAGGGGTTACCTTTCCTTAGAACACGTTTAAATCAACACTATCGCAGTGGTGTTGGTTAAAATTTTAACTTAAAAATACTATCCTATCAGAACAACATTCATTATATATATATATATATATATATATATATATATATATATATATATATATATTAATTATTTGTGACAATTCTCTTACGTTTTTGCAAAAGTATTGTCACAAATACTTTTTCTTTCGATTTTCAAGTCAGTTTTTTTACTTAAGTACTCCTGTTACGTTTTTAGTTTAGTCGACGTAAACAACACCTCATTGCCCCTCGTGTTTAGTTACTCCCGGTGTCCATTTTCATTTTTGTCACGCAAAAGCAGTCAATCCATTTTCATAATTTCTCCCCTACGTTTTAAATTTTGTTTCAAAGAAAACACAAGAGAAGCATGAAAACAAAATCTTCCCAAAGTCTTGGTTCATGCTGTGTAGGAAAAAGTTACTGGATCAAACCCAAACACGAATCATCACTGTTTTAAATTTTTTATTTTATAATCTTTAATTTTAAGGTACAATATACACAAGTACGGACTGGCCTTTGTCCTGTCTCGATATGAAATTTTACTTTAATGTTGAATAGCAATTTAATCGACAATCTCATTTAACAGTAACTATATTAAAAACTTGCATTTTGCAAGTAATGTTAGTTCTTTTACTTTGATTTGAAAAATCGGACCTTCAAAAGTGAGTTTGTTAATCAATTCAATCTTCTAAATGGCATATCAATCTCTTTGTTAAATTAGTTAAGCAAACAAAATCATTTTTTTACCGTGTGTACACGTCAACAGAGACGAATAATTTTGAAAGAATACAATAGTTCTGTTAGTATTATTAGTAATGATTCATTCTTAATCTTAACCCTCTAGTCTAGTAGCTTGCAGATGTTATACCAAACGAACAGCACATGTGTTTATGATCAGCAGTATGTAAATATATAACTGCGTGTTAAATACAAAATCGGTTTGTTTATTTTTTTTAAATTTTGATGGACAATAAAAATAAATAAATAAATATAAACTCCTTACTTGGGAGAAAAGCATGACTAGTGAATCCACTAAAAAAGACATGATAATTGCTGCTCAGTTATTCTTCACCAATTCTCAGTTGTGCTGGTTTGTTTATTTAACGGATGCCCATCCGTCCAGCAATCAGCAGTATCTTCTTAGAGCCATCCAAGATAATACGAGACACGAACCGGTCGAGAAATGTACTTACATCGCCATCTTACTTGTTGACATCACCGGTGCTATTATCAGGAATTTAACAAACCGAAGTTGTTATTGGCCAGTCAATTCTGGCATTTTTCAAATTTTACTATTACAACATCTTATTTTTTAATGATTTAAAAAAAAAAAAAACTCCCAATAAATATTATAAGTCTTTAGCAAAATGTAACATAAGGTATTTATTTTAAATTCTGATAGTCATAGATGCTTTATAGACATTTCAATCAGAGGGGATTCCAATAAGGGATTCCCAGAGTTAACCAATAAGAATTTCGCTTACATCGACTTATAGCGGGAATCCCTGGCTGTTCTGTTTTACAGTTTTACACCAGCGGCAGGGTAGATTTCAGTCGTTCTTTTCGGATCCAACTAAGCAAGACAAATCGTGACTTGGACTCACAAGAGTTACGTAACTAAAGTCATCTCATTCGATGCTAACTAAGAATATTCTCGAAGAGGTGTTTGGATCTTCTTTTGTTGTTGCGTATACCCCAGTTTGCTAGTCGGAGCACATGTTCTAACAGGAAGACGCCATTTTGTCGGCTGTAAAGATGACAGTGGAACAGTCTTCTCTGCAGCAGCAGCAACAACAACTCAGTCAGGTAAGGACACAAACTCTGTCCATCCTCACATTCATCTTCGACCCTATCCGATGAAATTATTCCCAATGGTGTCTGGATTTTACCCTTGTTACCGCTGTTTCTGTATCGCAAAATCGGATGTTGCTATATACCCCCATGGTCTTTACTGTCAGCAGTAGCCAAAGTTACAGCTGCTACTGTCGTTTCTATTTCTACTCCCCCTCTTACTTTTCTCCAATTTTTGATTTTAGTATACTGTCAAGTAAAATGTGATTATTAATTATTTTGAAGAAATCAAAATAAATCTGATTTTGACGAAAAGTTATTACTCGATATCATCTATATTTGATTCGCCGACATTTTCTTTTTCCACGTTAAAAAAAGTCGTTGACCTGTGTAATTCTTGCTGAATACAATCTCTGATCTGTCTAAGAGTCTAAATATTTTGTCAGTAGATTCCGAATAAAATGTAAAATAATTTTAGTAGACTATTAATATCTTCTCAACAACATCGAAGTCCCCAGTTTATCATGCTATTTTAAGTAAAATTCTGATTGTCTTGTCACCTGAGCTAACCGCGCCCCTCTCTTGTCTGTAGCTTTGGCCTCAAAATGGGGGTTCAGATTTTTAGATATCACACGCCTAATGTTTGTCTATATTTACAAAATTATTTTAATATAGAATTTGATGGTTAAAATTTTTACTAGACTTTTTTTGTAGTATTTACACATGATTAATTAATTTTCCAATCATTGTTTTGAAATTCCATTCTTCTGAAGAACTGATCCTCCATTATTTGTAATCATGATCTGGTCTTAGGCTCTTCTTAGCCGTTCTTTTCTGCAATGTACCAATCTGATGTAAATAAAATATATATATATTTTTTTTCATTTTAAAGAAATGTTTAAGACGAGTTCATGACTAAACTTAAAGTTCCTCGTTATTCATAGACAATGCTGTTATTGTTTGTTCGTGCTGGCATCACGTTAAGACACGCATTCTTCTGTTGTTGTTGTCCAGGTTGTAAACAACATAAACTTCATTACAGAAAGAAATGATGTCAGAATAATACAAACAGAAATAACTAAAACTCGTTACGTTAAATGGTTAAAATGTTAAGAATTAAAGATGGATTTACTTACATTGATAGAGATCTAATTTCTTATATTGTTTTATTGAAAAATAAAAACAAACCACTGAATTTAAGAGTAATTGTTAATGTTAAATCATTCTTCTAACGTCCAAAATTTTAATGTTAAAAAAATTGATTCAAACAGTACTACTGTTATTTATTACAAATACTTATTAATTTGTAACTTGAAAACGTCTGAAGTTTAAGACAAGTTTGGTCCAGTGGCATCATCATAAATAAATTGAATGTAGAAAGAAAGGGTGTTAACTCCTGAGTGTCATCATATCATGTTTGTATATATTGCTCAATATCTACACTACAAAGTTACAGGTTGAAGGGAACTGAATAACATCTTACACTATTATTGATGGATCTTAAAATTTGTTGGGTAGTGTTTTTTGCGACGAGAGGATTTAATTTTTAAACGCTTATTGACTTTTCAGTTTAAGTTTTAATTTTTTCTTTTTAAAACTGTTTCTCTTCTCGATGATTCATCAACGATTAATTCTAGACAATTTTTATTTTCAGATTTTATATAACTTCGTTATTTAAAAAAAATCTAAAACATTAAAAATTAAATTTTTCTCAGAACATTTTTTTGTATTTGACTAAATTCTGAGTGTTGTGTTTATTATTGCTTCTTACTTTTTGTCACTTTTTTTAAAAAATTTTCCAAGAGCTTCATTGGAGGTAGTAAAATTTGTAACATTTCTTAATTGTTGTTTAGTTACATAATTGTTCGCCAGCTGGTGTAAAAATTTCTGATTTTGTTTACATTTTTTATATTGATTTATTTTTATGGATAACTTTTTTTTTGTTGTCGTATATTTTATTTTTTAAATATACTTTACAAAAAAAAAAAGAGATAGTCCCCCTCCATTGTCTTTTTCAATTAAAAACAAATATTGTTGATTCAGAAAATATGCCCATAGTTTTTTTTAATAGTAGCTGACATTAAGACAAAAATTAGATGAAACAAGCCTTTTTTTTTTTTTATTTCTCCTTAAATCTTTTTGGCATGTGAAGAAGACGATTTTTTCACCTCGCCTCCACTTACACACACATATACTGTGTTTTTAGATTGCATTAGTAAGCATTAATTAAGCTTTAAGTTATTTTCGCAGTTAGTTCCTCTTGACTTGATTCTTGTGCCTTTAATTTAGTATAGTAATAAAAATCTTAAGCTAATTAAACATTTACAAAATTTCATTGTTCACTTTTTTGTTTGTTTTGTTGAATTTTCTTTGATAAGGAGAATGTGGGTGTTAAGGCTAAAAAAACCTTACACAATTTTTTTTTTTCAAAATTTTACTAATGGCTATTTTTAATCAGGTTATTTGGCGAATGTTTAAAAAAAGTTTTATTAAGCTTTTGTTTTAAACTTTAAAACAAAAGCTTAATAAAAACTTTTTGTTTGACCTGCTCTTTTTGTCTTATTTGCAGTAAAATCAGTTTCATGGAAATGATGAATCATTGATTGACTGCTTAAGGAAAAGGGTTAATTTTTTTAAAACCTACAATTACAATACATTCTTTGTGTTGGGAATTAGAAATAGTTATATTTTTTAAATTGAAGTACACAAAGTGATAGTTGACATTGATTTGATGTGTCGTATAATTTCATTACGTCTGCAAAAAAAAAATCCAATATTTTTAAAAAGCCAATTCATTTTTTTTAAACTAACTTGTATGGATTGAAATCTGATCATCGAAGATTATTGCTGTTACTTTATTTTAGTTACATTGTTAATAATGCGCATAAAAAGGTTGAGTTTTGAGTGGAGATGCATAGGAAGAATAGGTAAACTAAACAATTCAGTTCTGTTGTACTCTTCTCATATTCAATAAACGTGTTTTATTCTTACATCATTTGCAAAAAAAAACTGACATTATTTGTCTTGTAAGGATTTCAGTTTTTGCTAATTTTTATTTTCTGTTTTTACTAGATACTGCTAACATTTTTTACTTTTTCGATATTGATTCATATGTATTTTCCCCTTTCTGAAGAGTTGAATTAAATTAATGTACTACTGTTAGTAGAGAGACTCTTCTTGTATAATTTTGTTTGAAATTGTTTTGAAATCTTTTTATTAAACCAGTGATTGCTAATTTCTTAGGTTTTAATTAATTTTACTAAATGCATTTCAGTTTTGTAATTCGGGAATATTTTTGTTTGAATGAACAATAAAATAGTGATAATATTTTTTTCTTTTTAATTTTAAGTTTACAAATTGCAAGGTTTCGTCATCATTGGATATCAGCTTTTTCATATATTTTTTTTATCCTTTTAACCATTGGATAGAATAGTTAAAAAGATAATCTACTTTTAACTTGTTTGTTAAGATTATAAATAAACCTGCTTTAGTGAATTACATTTATTTTATTTAGGTTAAGTAGTTGTTCTCTATGCACCTTATCTATGACAATGCAGCCATTCATAAATGAGTTTCTAGTTTGTTAGCTTCTCACTTTGACATTTGTAAGGAAAGTAGGAGGTAACAGTAAAATCTTAACACGCTACCTGTGTATTGTTTCACTTAATTTAAATTCTATTATAGAAAGGATGTTTGTTAGATATCATTTGTCAACATAAGTAGTGACAACTGGGTAAATTTTCATATGACTGAGGAAATGCACACAAAAATTTTGTTTTCAACTAGAAAAATTTAAGAAGCACAACTAAGAACTATTACTTTCAATTTTAAATTTTGTATATTAGTTTAAATAGCCTGCAATATTTAACTGCTGCATTTTAGACTTTAAAAATATTTTGTTTAACTATATATACCGAAACAGGTAAAGTGATGACTACTCTTGTGCTGTTTCCTTTTCCTTTAAAGAAATGTTAATATTTTTTAACTTGTTTTCTGCATTCTGTATTTTCATGTACTTATTTGTAGTATTGTTATCTACATTAAATTTGATAATTGTTTTATATCATTTTGTAAAGTAACGATGTCAGAATATTTCAATTTATTTCTCACAGCTTTGGTTACATAATCATTTTAGCAGTTTAAATGAAAATGGACATAATGGAAACAGGTGATTTTATCTCGTTTTAGACATGTTTTTTTGTGGTTTAGTAGACTGGTTTTAAAATATACATACCTTTTTGTGAGTTGTTTTAACAACACTTTTTTTTTCATTTATTTCATAAATTTAATAATTTTTATCCTGTTCTTTAAATAGGAAATAACTTGAATATAACTGATCCATATAAAATTTAAATTATTTTGATGGACAATTTCTCAGTGTGAAAGTAACAAGTTGTATGTGTATACGTTAAGTGCTTGGTAATGTTAATCAGGTGGTTACTATCATGAAGTATTTGTATACAGGTAAAAATCTATAATTTGGAATACCTAATCTTTAAGGAAAAGCATTAATCCTCTTCTCTTTGACTCATTATGGGTCAAATAGCAGGGCAGTCTAGGCTCTCTAACTTTGGGTGGTGCCCAGCCTAGGATGAGGACAACTTGGAATTCAAAACCATGGAGAAGGCAAAGAGAAACCATTCCACTATTTTTTTCCTCCAAGAAGTTATGGCAGTTCGCATATAAGAAAGAAAAGGAATCTCTGGAGAGTCATGATTGCCTACATCCTGACATTTTGATTGTTTCACTTAGAAGATTAGTTCAGTACAATGCACCAAATTTTCATTTCCTTACATCAGCTAAAGTTAGTAAATGTCTCTGTACTAACATTTAATTTGTGCTTGTAATTGTTGCAGTATTTTAGTAACAGTCTCTCTTTTGAAAGAATCTATAGAATCTACAGAAGTTAAATAAATGTGCATCAAACTCTACCAGATTATATTTTTTTCTTTTTGTGTTTAGTAAATCTAAATCTGATCCAAGTCAGAGATGACAAGTGACATTGATCCCAAGCAAAGCACACAGTTACTCCAATAATCAAAGACAGAGAGCCAGCCAGCTATGTGCTCTGATATTAGATATATATAAATAATCTTGCAATTATAATTGCGAGTAAAAGAAAAATCTATGGATTTTCTACTTTCCAGTTTTGTGTTTTAAAATGATTTCAATTGTATTTTGTCTGCTACTTAATTCATTTTTAATTAGCTGTCTGAAGAATTAGTTATTTAAATCATTTGCAGAGTTGTTTTAGTGGTTAGTGCTACAAACTTATCAATAAGAAAGAAAACTTATTTCAAAGACAAATAACTGTTTTTCTCTAATTTATCACTTATAAATTCTGATATCCATATGACCTGTGTGTGTATATATATATATATATATATATATACACACACACACTATTGAGAAGTTTATAGCCAAATAACATGATTCTTATTGTTATCCAAATACTTCTTCCATCTATACTACAGCTTTTTTGTAGTGAATATTTTTTAAGCAGAGATCAAAAAACTCTTCAGGAAGCAACCAAAAATACTTGATCAAAATAACTAAAAGTGAATATTCCATAAGACTTAAATCAAAGTAGATGTTCTTAAGAGTTCTTGGCCTGATCCAACTTCACAAAATCTAAGTAAATGACTAAATATCAGATTTTGTTTTTCTTTAAAGGCTTCTTTGTCAATTTGAGGACTTTCCAGTACCCATTTATTGTAAGGTGGATAGGTGGTCATCATGTTCAGAACTAGATTACACAGCACAGCTATATCAACTTTTATATTTGTACAAATGTATTGTATTATAGGAACAACATAATACTGTGTACTTTCTAGGATGTTTAACCTTGATATACTTTTAGAGTTTCTTCAACAGTTTATCTTAACTTTTGGTTAGCATATTTTAAATTATTTTACTCTTTCAAGCAACAAATTTATCAAATATATTGCTCATATAATATCTTATTGGGCTGCATGCAGAACAAGTGGCATATCTTCTATAGATACTTTTTAGATATTTTCTTTTTTAATCTAAATAGGATTAATGTCAAAACTTAGTCACAAGTTTCTTAATTTTTAGAAACTGCCATTTTCTTCCCTTTTCTTGATTCTATGAAAAGGGTGTTGCTTTTTACTTATATTGGTGAATACTAACACAAAAATTTTCTACAGAGTGGTGATATTTCTAAACTGATATTTTCTGTACCATCTAGTGTTTCACTTGCTCTATGCTATAACTAAACATATTTGATATTGAGCTGGAGGCAGTTGAAACAAAAATCATGAGTAGACAAGTTTGAAAATTAAATACATGGACTGATCTATAAAGATGACTTTGTGTCCAAAACTAGAAAACTAACCATCTCAGTTGTCAAAATGCTCTAAACACCTTTTATAAGAAATGCCTATTTTATCCATTATATAGTGGGTAATTAGTTACAAACACATTTTGCATCTTCCTGTATGTTGATACTTAAAGGCTTACCTTTACATAGGTTCAGGTTCTATATTTTCTCTCTCTTTTGCTTGAATTCAGTTGTTTGCTTAACAGTAGTATTATCCTATTTGTATAGTAGCTAACCCCTTTTTTTCTGATCATATACATTTTTATGTAAAAGCGATACAATTAGATTTTGATTTGGCTTGTAATCATGCAACAGGTGATGGAACTTTTTATAACAGTAAAATATATTCTTTAAAATTATACTTGTAAACCAACTCTTATTGGATGTCAAGTCACAAATGCTTATACTTATTAAACAAACTCTATGGACTAGAAAGTCAACACAACACTTGCCTTTTAGTGACTTTGTATACTGCTGTCATTTGTATTTGGTTGGAAACTATTTTACATTAAATACAGTTACAACTTTGTTTCTGGCAAGGTTTTAGTGAAAAATCAAGTATTTACCGATTTTGTCAGGAAAAAAAAAGGAAGTAACTACATGTGATTTGTATTTTTTATTGCACACCATATTGGTGGATATGAGATCATGGACACTAGTGACATGGATGATTTGCATGTGTTAGCCTGCTACATATGCAAATCACTTCATCTAATAAAAATACTGGCACTGGGAATTACATGTTATTCAGCTTGGTACTGTGTATTTACATTAGTCACTGACATAAAAGAGTGAGGTTTGAAAGCTACTGAACACTATTACAAGCCACAAGTTATTTGAACGAAAACTGATTGACAGTAAATTAGACATGAAATTAATCTCAGAGTTTGATGACTTTGTCAGTTGTATCCATAGTTAAATCGGGTTATAAAGTGGAACTGGTGTAAAGCTTATGTAGGTAAAACAGACTGAGCATGTCCTACCTCTGCACAATAGGAGGAACATCTGTCATTTACCAGTAACTGAGTGTGGAGGAGATGGTAGATGCACATTGGATAAAGAATGTGTTGTATATTGTTTTCCCAATGGATTTGCTTCTGGCATACAAACATATTGGCTAGGCAAATCTATGGACATATACCTTACAGGACTGTGGAAATTGAGAAGATGCCTGAACATGGTCTGGAGGGTCACATGGAACAGCCTCTGTGCTTCTTTCAGGATGGCTTTATATGGCAACCAGTGTAATGAACTGAAGAGCAAATGCAATTACAAAAGGTTTGAATGATGAGATGACTGGCATCCACTTCAGACAAATGATAGTGGAGACTGTGGCAAGAATGAAAACAAGATGAATCTTCCTTAGAAGACTGGTGCATGGAGAGGCAAGAAAATGAACATATTGGTCAATGTGAGTTCCTTGGTAGTGGGAGTTCTATTGGAGAATGAGAATGTGATGCTTGAGACTCATGAATGATGCTTAACACAACAACCTCACTGAGCTGGATGCTTTGCTGAAGGGCATTAACTTGGTCCTCCAGAGTCAGGCCAGAGTATTATATTTTCAGTGTGTGTACCTTTGAATCTCGGATACACTGTTCAGGATACGCTCTAAGGCTAGCGATATGTTAGTACAAAGAAGGGTGGGTATACTCAGGAAGTTAGTCAAAGAGTAAGGGTTGTCTGTGAATGTGATATATAGTGGACATTCAGGATTGAGTCACAACACAGCCACATACTTTGTAAAGAATTTTGCCCTTACACGCATAAATTGTGAATAAGAACACATGAATAGTGGCAGACAATAGACCTGGCACTGGCAGAAGAGAACGTTAGCAGTAGATGGCACCCAGTAGAGTGGCAATGGATATAACCCACTACAGCAATGGCCATTATTTAACATTACTGAATGTGGCCTATTGTGTTTCTCTGCGTCCCATCAAACATTATTAACCAGTTGGGGTTTATGTTCTACAAATGAGGTCCACTGCTGGAGCTCCTCACATATAATGACACCATGTTTTGCAATAGTTAGTTTAGGGCATTTGTCAATGGGTAGGATGTACATCTGCATTTCCAATGCATACATGTTCTTGTAGGAAATAGACTAGTGTAATGCTGTAATGTAAACATGGAAAGTATTATAGCCAGAATAGTGTTCCATTCAAGAAGCTGTATACTGGTATAATATGACCACAAAATATTACTCCTCAAACTCAACTGCAAATGGTGGTACGTTGACACAGGGTAAGCTGAAGGGGATCCTTATAAGATTAGCACCAAAATACAAGGAAGAATATGGCTTATAAGGTGGGTCACATTGTTAGATAAAAGCAATGCAAAACTCATGTGCAACCAAGTTCAGGTTAGATGAGTGACTGGGATTGTTAGCCAAAATTCAATCTTGGTGGGACGCTGTGCCACATAAATGATCTTTGTCTTTTCTTAGGATTGAACATGCCAGTAGGTGATCATCTGAGAGCAAGTAGGAGATTGCAATAAACTTAAGTGAGCCAGACAACTTTCTGGAAATGGACACCTAGCAATGAAGTGATGGCAGAAACATGATCCCATCTCAACAAAAGAGACTGTCCCCAGGTTATATCTACTGTGATCAAGAACTCAGCATGGAGTGTAGCAAAGAAATGATTAGCAGCCTATCTTGTCAGCAAAAAGGAGCGGCTGCATGTTACCTATATTTTTTCTGGATGTCATATTGGCAGAAGTTAAAATGTTTGAGTGAGTGGCATAGTCAATTTTAAATTTAGTCTTCTGTATATGCAAATCATCTCACTTAAAAAACTGACATTTAAGCAAGCAAGTGAACATTACATTTCAATTCAATACCATGTGTTAGTAGGCAACACAAAGGACAGGTTTGAAAGCTACAGAACACCATTTTTTTAAATTAGTTTTTACATTACAAATACTTCTTAATTTTTTTTTTGTCATGATATCAAGGAAGTGATACCATCCTACTATCTTATATGGTGAAAATGTTGCAACCATTGTTGGTGAAATTCTTAGGATATGCTAAAAAAAAATGAAAAATATTGTGCATTTCAGCTTACGATATTGTAAAGAAAAACAGAAGAATGTTTAAGTTTGGATTGAAGCTTTATTTAATGCAGTTTGACTATTGTCCATAAATGAGGTTTAGCCATTTCTTTTATAGCAGATTCGTTCACGGGGTAGACAACTATAGTTGACTTCACTACATTCTCCACCACTCAATTTTATTCAGTCAAAGATGACAGTCATCTGAATGAATGGACATTTTGCAAATCCACCTGGAATGTCATGGGGGTCCCTGGTCATGGAATTTGAACCTTGCAGGTGGTGTTGCCCTGAAGTATCTTGTCCTAACTCTTTTCTGTCTCTTACTATGACTAGGTTGTTCAGAGCCTGAAAGTCACTCACTGCCATCAGGGCTTGGGTGCTCTCACTTTTGTTGAGCTGATTTAGTGTTGAGATCAATCATTCCAATCTTCTGGGCTTTGCTTCTTGGATGAATCCACAGATAGCATATGGCCGGTGCCATCAGTGGGAAAGTTTGTGCATCAGATACCCCTTCTCAGCCTCTGAGAGAGACATTTTACAGCTTCTCAATTGGGGTATTAAATTAGACCATAGTGTGAGTTGGCTTCCAGTAGTTCCACCTTGCTCACCAGCAAGTTGTATTTTTTTTTTTTTTTTTATGAAGGTGTTTTTAACAAAACAGGACCTAGCTGTAAGAGACATCATGGAAGAGCTTTGTCTTGGGAATTTAAAGAATTTCTCTTGTGGTATCACATTGGTGCTAGTTCACAAGATTTCTGATAGCATATAAGGCCTCAGGTAGCAACTTTTCTCCATATGTAATAAAGCATTTGTGGTTTTCAACTATTGGTTGTATAGTCTTCCATATAATCCTATTATAATGTTCATACCGACTGTTACCTTGGAGATTATATGGTGTGGTTTGACTCTGTTAAGTTCAAATAAGAATTGCTTAAGCTGTTCTGACATAAATGCAGTTCACTGGTCAGTGTGGATGTATGCTGGTATCCTGAAAATTGAGAATAAAGAGCAGAGATCTTGTATGACAGTTTGAGCTGAGGCAGAGAAGAGCAAACAGAATTATTTGTTGACTACGATTAACAAAATATCTGTTTCCAGTTTTACTTGGTAGTGGCCCTTTGAAATCTAAGTCAAACCTTTCAAAGGGATGTGTGGTTTTCACAAGAGATCCTGGTTTAAGCTTGTAGAACCAGAGTTTGATCGCCAAGCATATCTGACAGTTGTTTGTGATCCTCTTGACATCTTCGATAGAGAATGGTAGATTTTGATTATGAAATACATGTAGCATTTTAGTGATCTTAGCTTCTTATGTAGCATCAGGAAATCTTCAGTGTTCTTTAATGATCCACACACTCTTGAGAGGGTGTCAGCCACTGCATTTTCTTTGCCAAGGCAATAGACAATATCAAATGAAAAGTAAGAAAGCTTAATTCTCCAACTGGCTATTTTTTTTTAATGTGCCTAGTTGTCTTAGAGTTGTACATGAATGCTACAGGCTTTTGATCTCTGACTAGTCTAAAGTGGAAGCCAATCAAGTAATGTTACTATTTCTTTAGGGTCTCTACAATGGCACAAACTTATCGCTGAATGTCATCATTCTGATTATGAAAGTGTTCTGGAGAATAATACTATAGAGTGACTGGATTGCTTCAGTGAGGTAGCAATAGCACAGTCTGAGATATCTATTTCTACTACTAGAAGAATAAAGGGATTTACTGCTGCGATAATAGAACTGGTGATATACCTTTTTAGGCCTTCAAAGTCTTTGACAGCAAGAGGAGTTAGAGAGAAACTGGTAATTTATGTTAACTGGTGTATTTTTTCCAAGAATGAAGCTACCCGGGGGAAAATACTGTACAAACATACCCATGCCCCATCATAATGTGGAGATGTTATTAGGGATTGGTAATTCCCACAGAGGCTTCAGCCATTCAGGGTCTGGCACTATAGTTCTTTTGCTTATGACATGTTCTAGTAGGTTCATGATAAGATCACTTACTATTGTTTTGTGTAAGATTGTATTTTTCAACAGCAGCCATGAACCATTTGGGATTGCAACTGTGATCATTGTCTATGTAAGCATAAGTGCCTTTCAGTTTTTCATTGGTTATTATCTTATCGATAACCCTTTGGAAGCTGGTCACACTGCTTATGATTCCAAATGAAATTCGTTGAAATTGGTCCACATGCATCAAAAACCATGTAAGGCTTGTCTTTCAAGTTTACTTCTATTTGGTGATAGGCACTTTTGAGATCCAGAATGTTAAAATATTTGTATTTGGTGATTTCACTTAGCATTTTGTCAATGCGAGGTAGTGGTTAGGCATCCAATTGTGTAAATAGTTTTATAGTTTGTGCGTAGCCTATAACAATTCGCTTTTTATTATTTTCAGAGGATGTTATCAAGACTTGTGCTCTCCATGGTGGATTTACTTCAATTATTCCTCTTCTTAGCATTCTGGATATTTTCAATATTTAAATCTCTTGTCTTGAGAAGAATATTTCCTAGATTTGTTGGCTACTGGTTTACCATTTGTAGTTATTGAAGAATGGAGGGGGGGCATGCTGTACCTACATGGTGGCCAGGCCACAGATATCTAACACCTGTTTGGAGCTTCCAAAAAGGAGTTTTAACACTGGAGTATTGGCTGGAGAAATCTTGACCTAGTATGGTGTTGCAGCATAGACCTAACATTACTAGGAGTTTAATATTGCCAAAAGTACTCTTTTTACTTTTATTTCAATGGCTTTTTATTTTGTTCGATGGCTTTCCTTCTGAGGGTTGGCGGGATTGTGCCTTGATTAACGTTTGCCATATTTATTTTACTATAATGTGTAATCTTCCACCAGTTTGCCTTTGCATTGCCAACATTTACAAAACTTTGTGTGCTTTCTGTATTAATTAAACTAAGCATCGATAGTTACTCTGTTAATTTTAACCTCCAAGAGAGCTTTTGAAAGGCATTTAGGAGACATAGTTGATACTATATTGATCGCTAGTGTTACCTGTACTGAGGAACAGATTGGCAAATCTTTTTCTTACACTTGTGGCATATCAATTTTTGTGCAAGGCACAATGAAAAGACATGAGAATTGAATCCTCAAAATAACATTTACGCTGAACCAAGGTAACAGTAACAAGTAGTTCAAAAGACTCTGAGAAGGGTTATACAACTGTATGAACATGGAGAGTTTCGAGCATTTGGAGGTGCAGAAACAAGAGGCTTTGAAGATAGAGGAAATACTCTGGGCAGATGAAAAAATACAGACCCGAGGAAGTCCCAAAATAGGAGTAGATGGACTTAATTTAGCTCTGACAATTTCAGTTTACATGTAAGATGCAGACTGTTTCTGAGTCATGTCGAATAAGATAGTCTGATTGTAAGCTGTTGTCAGGTCTAAAGTTTTTTTCCAAGTAGCCTTTGTCTTATTTGGTGAGACAATATTCTATTAATAAAGTTGTCTGTTATAAATTCTTCTTGAGCTTGTTCCACTGTCAATGCCTTGAAGTTGCAGTCCCTGCTTATTGTCTTTAGGTACTGGTTTAAATTTTTGCCCAGTTGTTGTCTCCTAATAGTGAGTATGTGATAAGCAAAAATGAAGTTTTCTTTTCTTAATGAACATTTCTTCTGAAATGGCAACAGCAGTTTTATAGTCCTGGCAAAAAGAAATATTTGTGTAAATCCATGGAGACATGGTTAAATAACTGAATAAAATTTCTAGTGTTGCAAGAAAGCTGTCAAATAAAGTTTTCCAGTGGTACCTGTTATCAGTAGTATCTAAGCCAGATGCATCTAGGTTTAAGTTTTCAGGCTTCAGATACTTGTCCATAATTGCATTGCTTCATATTGTAAAGAAAAACAAATGGACATTTAAGCTTGTAGTGAAGCTTTAGTCAATGCAATTTGACTACTGCCCATAAGTGATGTTTGACATTTTCTTTTATAGGCATGTCATTCAAATTCATGTCATGCAAATATTTCTAATAAAATATTTGCACTAATTTATTTAGTGGTGTGAGATTTTATTATGCAACTAGATGGTTGTTAATCTTATTGTAAATAAATATACATAATAGTATAGTTATTGATATTTATTTTTTAATTTCAGATATATAAAGATTGTCATGGATCATAAGATAATGTCAAAAGCGGAACAATATATTGTAAAGTTAGTGGGTGATGGAAATATAATATTGCAAATAGCAAAAATGTTGGATAGAAATCATAGAACAATCATAAGAGATTGAAAACATTAACATAAGATCAAGAACAAAAAATGGCTTTAACAATATCACAAAAAGAGATTTGAAAAAAATAAAAAAGGTAATAAGCAAGAATTGATTAGCAAGAAAATATTTGAAGCTAATACTGTAAATGTAAACTGAAGAAAATGCAGAATATTAAGAGCACTGTGTAAAGACATGAAAACAACCAAACTACCACCTTTAAGTAAACATAAAACAGAAATATAAGTTGGGTGAATAAGTACATGAAAACTGATTTCTTAATAGTAATTTTTAATGATGAATTTACAGATATGTAGGATGAACCAAATGGCTGGACTAGAGGCTGGACCCTTTATAGAAATGGTCAACTACAGAACTTGGATAAATGTTTTGGACTAGTACTGTAGGCAGTAAAATTATAGGACCATGCAAAGTTGATAATGGTATTGAGATAAATGTGAAGAATTATTGTAAGTTCTTGGATAAATGTTTTTTGAATGATACAGGTCATAACCAAAACACTTTAACCCAAATAGTACATTCATGAAGTAACAATGCTTCCTCACATTCTGTAAAGATGACTTTTGTCAAAAAAAGGTTAAATATACTGAATTAATGAAATGGGCCCCAGCTTCTTCAGATTTTGATCAAATAAAAAAAAATTAAGAGATTTATATAACAATGGAAAACAATATGCAAATAAAGTGATCTTTGGGTAACAATAAAAACAGTAAATAATGTTGAAGTTGAAACAGCAGAAAAGTTAAAATTGATAGAAGACTAAAGATTATAGAATGTTATGGAGCACATATTAACATAATTTATTGAGGCATAGTGGAGTAATCCTCTTTTCTCTCCACTAGCTATGGGTAAATAGCAGGACAGACTGGGTTCTATAGCCTTCAGTGGCAACCGGTCTAGGAAAAAGTAACTCTGAATTCACAACTATATGTAGCCCTGGCATGGCACATACCATACAGTTAAGGAAAGGATCGTTTGCATTGGCTCAATGATCCTGACTACTGGAAACTCCAATACGAACATTTCAGAGTGTTTGGGTGTTAATCTGAGTGCAGAGAATTTGGAAAGAGTTGGATGTGATTGCAAAGGTGTTTGGAGTGATCACTAGTGATGGTGATGATGTGTCTCCATTCATCTTCCCACAGGGTCTCAAACTCAATATGGATGCCTATATCAAGTGCCTTGGAGCTAGTGCTGCCCTGGGTTAAGAGGGTGGCTGCTGGAAGACCCTATGTCTGGCAACAGGACTCTGCACCATGCCATATAAGCAGAAGAAGCCAGTCATGGCTGTCAGACAATTTCTGCAAACACATCAGCCCTTACATCTGGCCACCTAACTCCTCGCACTGCAACCTCCTTATGTGTGAGATGCTTTTGAGTGAGAGATCAACAAAAATATACCAAAGATGAACTGAAGGTAAGGATTATGGCAGCATTCACCAACTTAAACAAGGAAATCATCCAGAAGAGTCGCAAGAGATTCCAAAGTTGTCCGGAGGCCATATTTAAAGCCAATGGTGATTTTATTGCATAAATTTACTCTTTAGTATTTTAATATATTTTTTTGTAATTTTGATAAATATATCTGTTAAAATGAGATATCAATGCTGTTTTCATTTTTGCATCATTTAGATGACAATTTATCCATCGCAGCCTGTATTTCTGTGGCTTATATATTTTGGATCTATTTATAAATAAAGATTGCTTGCACGTCATATGCATAATAAAACTTGCCACCTGCAAAACAAATTCTTACTATTTTTAATAAGGATTAATATTACCAACTGAAACTCGTGCAATATCTTGCTCATAAATATATCCTGAAAATCTTATCAACATCAGATGGTTAATACTATTTTTATTATAAAAACACTGACTTGCATAATAAAGTTTGACACATATAGAAATTTCTCTGGTGAAAAGAGACATGAAATTAAAAGCTCTAAAATTCTACTGCCTAAGTGTTCTCTCCCACATAACAAGTGGATATAAATACTGGTTTCTATTCTGTAAGTTTATTGGGAGTTCAATTACTGGGCTAGGTGGTGCAAGAGTGCACTGCCTGAGGGAGTAGAGCTGCTTTTCTGACTTTGAAATTCCTTGGGAAGGATGTCAAATATTACAGAAGTCAAAGAACGAGAATATTATGCTCACTCATATTAAAATTTGTTCTTTCTAAAATGCTTTGAAGATTACTGACACAAAAAATATATTGTTAAATGATACTAACGATAGTTGGATACAAACAAATGTTAGCTTGGTAAATGTAGACCAAACCAAAATCCATAGAGAGCATTATTCTGGATTGACTGCTAAATCTGTAATATAAATTTCTTAAGAGCAAGACAAGGAGTTCTAAAATTATATACATAGCCTATTAAACAGCTTTGTTGTGCCTCAAAATGAAATTAGAAAGTTTCTTTTTTTTTTTTTTTTTTTTTTTTTATTACTGAAAAATGGAATAATTTTAGATTATCTTAGTGTTCCTTTTACTTCAAATATCAATGCATGTCCTATTGATAATTTACTATCTTTTTTAGTTTATAAAATTATTCTCTGTTTCCATTTAATGAAATAAATTGGGAAGCTATTTGAATTCTTAAAGTAATTGAATGGTTTCTCCTCCTGTCGACTTTACTAAAGATGACCATATCATGTATTCCAATATGGTAGCTATTAGTTTCAGAAGATTTCAGATCAGTTTGGCACTAAGCAATTTTCTTATTATTACTGAAATATATAAAATAAAAGATGAAAGGAAACTTTTTTATCAACAGGTTTTGAGAGGTTGTCTAGTATTTTCTCATCTCATTTAGAACCCCTACTACAAAACCTAATAACTATGATAATAAAACCAATATGGCCAATACTTTATCTGTAGAAAGTGCAATATGTAACATCCACTTATAAGCAATTATTAGATATTTGCAATAGTTTAAAGTGGCCAAAGGTTTTTACATGATACTGTGCAATTCAATTTAGTTTTAGCATTGAATGTAAATATCTAACACTTATTTCTAACTTTATATTGTGTTGATCAAGAATTTTTTATGTTCAGTTTCCTGTTTTTTATTTCATGGATTAAATTATTTTTTGAAAATTACTTTCTATGAAGCCAACTTTAATTAGTGAGTTTATAGCCTGAGTATAAGCCTACAAGAATATATGTAGTATAGAGGGGTTAATTTGTGCAGATCATTCACAAATTGAATTTAAATTTGAGATGAAGAATACTGATAGATTAAAAATATATTCAGTTTGAAAAGAGTTATTTATTGGCACAAGGCCAAGTGTATGGGACACCAAGTGAGGTTTGGGCTCACTACTTAGTAGTAATGATCAACCAGGCTAGCTCATTAACAATTAACTTACACTGAGATGTCCATAAAATATTTTGACAGTATATCTAACCACAAAGTTGGAATCTGAATTATTGAAGTCAAATGTCTTGTCCACATGTCCACATTTGTTTGGAAAGAGTTAACAATAAGGTGTCAGTAGTTAATTTTGTTGCACCATGAAAAATGTTTAGATGGTATTTTTCAGTACTAGTAGAGATTTAAGATAATTTAATACAAAATAATTCTAGTTTTTGTTTTGTCAGCATGAGTGCTGAATTTAACTGGCACTTTTTTAATATGAATCTGATGGTTATATTATCTGCAATTAAGCTCTTTAATAAACAATGGCTACTAATTCTTGTTTTTCATCTGTTAGTTTTGTTGCCAAACATTTGTTTTGCCATTCAAATTTTTAATATCTGAACTAACAAATTTGCAGTGAGGAGTTATAAAGTATAGAAACTATTCAAGCTAATTGTAATACTTAATGGAACTACCATGAAGTGAATGAACTATGTTTTTATCTCATCACTTGGCTTTTCTTTTTTCTTTAATATGTAACCATGGTAATTGGAGTGATCTCCCAGGCTTATGTGCAGTAGTCAACATATAACCTTCAGTATGTTTGCTTAGTGCCTAAAAAGTTCCTGTTATCCAGAATGGCATTTAAAAAATAAAATGTTTAAAATTTAAATTTTCTAGATCAGCTTATATACAAAACATATCAAGTCTGAAGCAGTGGAATAGATAATTTATCAACTATTTTAAGTACAAAAAAAGGTGGGGTATCTTTAAAACAAATTTTACAAAAGATGGTTACAAGTTTTAAAGTAGTTCTTTCATCAGTTAATACTCACTAGTCTTGTTTACATTTACGTTACTTGTCTATCTCTTACACTGAACCAGAGCATGTGATTATGACATTCAGCACTATCAGAGCCAGTTGTTGAATTCAGTGACAGGGAACTAGATATGTTTTAACCAATTTTAACTATAAGGCCTAGTTAAAGTGTTGGTTAAATGTCACATACTCTGGTTCAGTAGAAGAAACAGATACTTGATACAAACCTAAATAAGATTCATAATATTCCCTAAGTATGGATAGTAGAATGAGAACAATCTACCCCAGTGGGTTTTGTCTGAAATTCCAAGAATGTTACCAAATACAAAGGTACACTTGAAGAAGTTCAAAGTGTACAAAGGCTGAAACATGAATATAGCAATCAAGATAAGCATGTTGATTTGAATAACAAAGCATATAATAATGATAATTCCTCATCTAAAAAGTTCTGACAAAAGATGATTAGAATTCTTACTTTTAGTTGCTTTTTATTGTAGGCAAAATAAATTGTTAATTACATCTGAATGAGGAGTGGTATAAACTGCCAATAAATACACTTAAAAATGTTAATTAGTTGCAATAAATGATCTACAGCAAGTTTTAAACCAGTGTATAGCTTAGTAAGATGTATTAAACTGTTCACAACTAAGTAGATCGCTAACCTGGCTTGTTTCACTCCTATTTTTGCATAAGTGGATTGGCAGGACAGATCAGTCTGGAATGCTTCAAACTTGTCACTAGAAGTTGTCCCCAAGCAAAAAGAGTATATTTATTTTAATACTATTCAAAATCTTTACTTTATGCAAAAATTTGACTGAAGGGCAGCTATAGTCATATCACATTGTAAACACCACCCATAGTCATGTGATCAGTTACTGAATGAACATATACACAGTACCATTTATTTACTAAAGGCCAAGTCTTAGTGTATCTCTCATCCAGAACTTGGAGCCTCTCTAAAATCTCGTTGCACTGGGAGCAAAGAATTTTAGTTTCAGTTTGGGTTTGCAGTAGCTCACTGCCTTAAGAAATTCAAAGAAAAAAAGTAGATATTAAGAGACTAATTAATTTGCCTCAAAAAGTTAATCCTGTCATTGTTGGAATATTTTCCATTATTACAATTATTAATATATAATTAATATGTAATTTGGAATTTCAGATCCATCATTTCCCACCTCATTAACAAAGGTGTATGAAAAGTTATATGCATTTTAATCTTTGAATTAATTATCTACATTAAAACAGTTTTAATGAAACAAAAACCATATTGGAACTATGAATTTTGGAAGAAAAATATGACATGAAACAAAATAAACATGAAAGTAACTTTTTTATTTTATTGTTCAGAAATAAACTATTTTTATGCTAACTTATTGTCATAAATATACTTTTTATGATAATAGAAGTAAAAAAAATTTGGCTCATAAAAATCTGATTTAGTAGCAGGGTTAGCATTAAAAGTTTGTACACCTCATTTATAATACCTAAAAATATTGATTTTTTTTTTTTTTTATTTAATTATAACATTAACTTTACATAACAATGTTCTTAAATGATTTTTCATTGATTTTGTAGTATAAAATGTGTTTGTTTCTATTTTGTTTGCAGTGGTAAACTAACATTCAACATACTTTTAAAAAAAACCTTTTAAAAAGAAAAACCGATTACTGATAAAATATTAAATTTTTTCATCAGTATCATATTAAATTAACTTTATGTTAAATAACAGAATTTTTAAATTTCTCCATGTAAAAACAGAATCTAAGAAAAAATCTTCAGAAAAAAATTTGTTAAAAATTAAACACTGCAAAATTAACTTTCTTGGGAGAGATTTTGTAATATTTGTAATAAGAAAAACTAGAAAAAAATAGGATTAATAAATTATTTCTTTAAATCAAGTAAAATTAAAATGCTTCATTTCAGTATAAGAAGCCTATAAAAATTCATACTGTTTTTTAAAAAAAAGAAATGCAGATTTGGCAAAAATAAATAAAATTGATCAGTAGTTTATTTGCTTTAATAAATAAAAATTTCATAGAGAATATTAAATTAACTTTAACTGAAAAATGTTAACTTGCAAGTAACAAATCCAAGTTTCCTAAATTACATTTTTTATTAAATTTTGCAGAAAAGAAGTTTATTTTTACAACAAAAGCAAAATAATATAACAAGTCCAAAGGAAATAAAATTATACTTACTTCCATTAAAGAAGCTAAAATTCTTCCAAGTGTAAAAAGCAAAAATTTCTCAAGCCAACTACAGCAGTGAAATTACCACAAACTCTAACTGAAACTAATAATCTTTGCTCTCAGTGGATGATGTGATTTGAGATAAGCTTCCAGTTCTGAACAAGAAATGCACAACGAATGCCATGCACAGTATCCTCTGAATAAACATTAACATATGTAAGGTAGATATAATTTTTGGGGGCCTCTGAGAACCTAGCAGTCTCAAAACTGAGAATCGTACTAATATTTTCAGGGCATTTCCAACTCCAATATACATCAGTGAATAAAACTTACTAAGATTTAATATTTACAGTAATTTTGTTCTTTCAAAGACATCTCAAGAACATTGTGTGTGTAAGATCCTCACTTGATTGGAATTCCTCTAGAGAACATTTCTATTGAGACCTTGCTGTTTGATAATTCAGAATACAATTTGGAAAGATCTATTTCAATTACTAATTTAAATCAACCAGTGACAACTCAGTGGTCAGTGACCTAGATTTTGACAGTGAAATATCATGACTGCTGCTACTGACCAATAAAATGATCTCCAACTAACCATGATTCATTTGTTGGTTGTGGGATGTAAGTCTTATTCCAATACTTAAATTTGAACAATAGACATTTTCAATCAACTATACATACTTTTGAATAATTCTAAGGTTTTTCACAGAATTGTCTTTTTCTTAAGTATAATTTTGAGAAAAAACAAATCTGATTTTAAATTGGCTAATAAGAATCTAAGCTGAAATGAAATCAAGTCAGTCCAGAAATAATGCATCCTATTTATTTCTACATGTACCAGAGCACAATAATACCAGTAGCCTGTTTTCAGCTACAGAACACTAGTTTTTCCAAATAATCACTGTTGGTTCTGCATTTTTTGCCAGTGGTGAATAATTTGGGGTGGGGAGGGCTGCTTAGAACATGGTTTGTTGCACATATAACTATTGTCACTGCTGAACCACATTATTTACTACTTGACTCTGCTCACATCCACGGTTTGGTTTCTATAAATGTTCAGCAAGCATTGAATGTCAGCTGGTATAATTTGTTTTTTTTTCTGCATGGAGAAATTCATTGATGCACTTCTGCTTTGTATATCAGAAACTATTTTGCCAGACTGTCACTTATCTGCAATTACTTTATCTTCGTAACAGAATATTGGCGGCTTAAATACATTGACTATGTGTACAACAATGATTTAGAAAAATGGAATATTCCATTATTGCAAATAACTTTCATATTTCACACTCAAATTTGAAACATCAATTTTATATATGTATATAATCTGGCATTTCCTCCTTGACAATTGAAATTTATTTAATCATTTACATATTAAGTCATTTCAGTGCTTATGTATTGGTATAAAAAAGTGGCATCTTCAGTGTTCAGAATATTGTCACACAGTATCATAAATGACAAGCATTAAGGATATATTGGAGGCACAAAAGTCCATCATTCACATGTGGGGAGCTAGCAAGACTCAAAAGGATATAGCTGTCAAGGTGGAATGTTCTCAGTCTCCTGCCTTGAAGATAACAAGATAAACTTATTCAAAATGGCTCAACTTTTGTTTGAAAGTCAAGATAATAGCTAGAGATGAATAGAATCCTTATTTCCAATTCATTCATCAATTGTATTGAAACTTCTAAAGTCTGAAATTATACTGGTGTAGCTGTTTTTTGATCCACAATACTCTGGAGACAGCCTTAGCTTAGATATGACAACAGGATACTGATTTCATAACTACTATTAACTTTTAAGCAGGACTACAGACCATCAAAGTTGGTCTGTTGAGTGGAACAGTCATTTTCAGAGATGAATCAAAATTCTATATTTCCTTTGGTGAACATGCAAAATCACATCTGGAAAAAGTCACAAAAAAGATATAGTGCCAAATGCATGAAAAAATGTGTAAAAGTCCCTCAATCTGTGATGGTTTTGTGTTGTATGTCTATCACTGGTCTCAGAAAGATCAGTTTCTTGAAAAAGTTGGTTAATGTTGCTAAATCAGTGGTGATGGACATCACCACTGATTTAGCAACATTAACTAACTTTAATTACTTTTAAGTTAAAATACTCTGAAAAATTAGTAAGCATTGCTGGGGATGGCAGCTATAGCAAGGTGAAAAAGGATCCAACCCTAAAAACTAAGAGGAAGCTGTCACAGTTCTTAAATAAGAACAAAGATTAATTTGCACTGAATAAGTATAGACAGTATTGAGTCTATTAAGGTAAGGCTTCAAGAACTCCAGAAAGCTGTAACACGAGGGGAAGTGGAAAAATCAGATGTGGCTGACCACATATGGAGAGAGAAGGGAGTTCACCGCCCTTTGTGAGATCAGGTTGAAATCATAGACAAAGAACACCATTAGAAAATTCGTAAACTTAAGGAATCAGCACATATGCTAGACCACAAAAATCTCCTGAGCCAACCAAGCATAGAAATGAATACAATATGGCAACCAGTAATAAGGAGTGCCAGAGAAAAGCGAGAACAGCAAAAATTGCAATATGAGCTCTGGTAAAAAAATAGTTGCTGAAGATATTATTAGGTTTATAATACCCAGAAATTCATACCCAGATGTCCTCAAGGACACATGGCACAGTGGATAAAGGTGTTAGTTAGATCCAGTGACAGGATCCAAAGAGTGAGTTCAATACCCAGTTAAGGCAGTGGAGAGCTTGGAGAGGAGAATTAACAGGAGATAACTGATAACTGACATCCATTAAACATGGCACGTAGAACTACCCCAGTGAGCGAAATAAAGGGTTCAGTTTGACATTCTAACCACCTGAAGAAGGCCGGAGCGTACAACAGCCAAAACGTAATAAATATGGTGACAAAGATGAGTACAATAGTCCAAAGAATGTAAATAATGTCAAAAGAAAATGTTTTCTATTATTGATCAGTAATTTTCATGGTAATTTACTTTGTTTAAAGTGCTTTAAGTAGATACCTGGTTTTAACTTGATAAAAGTAATTTTTATTTCCTTCCACTTCCCCATTTTCTTGAGATAATTTATTGCATATTAATATCTTACTTTAGATGAGCAAGGAAAATTTTAATTTTTGTTGTAAATTTGAAAAATTAGTTATTCTTAATTTTCATTTTATTTTTATTTTTTAATGTAAACAAATTATTTTAAATTTGCAATGATCTCTATAGTTGTATTTTATCAATTTAACATTTTTTTTCAATTGACTACTCATTTCTTTACTGAAAATTACAAATTTATTTTGAAATGCAATCCTGGTGGTGAGGGATTCTTGAGTGATTTATAATCAGTTAATTTCAGGATATTTTATATTTCAGTGAAAAAGTAAACCACAATGAATATTTTTAGCTCTACCTGTAAATAAGTTTTTATCTAAAACATACCAGAAGTGGAGAAGCATATTCTGAACTGAAATTCCCTAAATTTTTCCTACTACTTTTTGGGAAAATAGTGTTCTTGTAGGATTCTCTTCTATCACACACAAATGCTGCTACCAAACATATCTAAAAATTTTATCAGTAAGAAAATTGTGCAGTGTACTTGTATTAATTACAAACTTCCATTTCCACATCCAAATTAATTATATGAGGGAGTACTGAAAAGTTCTCAACCAGACCACTTCCTATAATCTGGCCAAAAAACCAAATATCAGATTTTTTTTCTTAAGGGCTTCTTGGTCAGACTGAGAACTTTTCAGCACCTCTATATGTGTGTACAAATGCACACACACAACTTGGCACTTAATAAGGTCCACTGTTCCTGTATCATTTTAGAGGAGCAAAGAGGATGCTGCATTATCTCAAATCAAGGAAGTAACAGGAATTGAAGATGTGAAGGTGATCACAGAGGCCATAAGTGCATGTTGCAATCAGGATGGCAAATACAATATTGAAGATGTTGTTACAATGCTTGTTCAGGATACCTCGGAATATAATGTAAGTACTGCAAGTTCTTAGTGTGAATGTCTCTTGCATTTTTAATGCATAACCTTATATATTAACAAAACTGTATGATACTAGTTATAAACAAGCAATAAATACAGAAGCAGTTATTGTTTTGAATCTGCAGTGCAAAAACAGACTAATGCATTAATACATTATTCAGAATTGAATGAAGCATATTGAAAGCACGTTTCATGCATAAAAATTACATCTAAAAGCTTGTTTTTAGTCAAAAACCCAAGACTGTGGAAGTATTTGTAAATACCTCAATTGAGTAAGACATGCATTACATAGTCAGTTTACACTTGAACAAGATGGAGCAACTGTCACTTTTTTTTTTTTTTTTTTCACCAAAATGAGGTGTCATGAAATTATCTTTGCCATTACTGTATGAGCAGGATGTTTGGAACAGGATAATTCCCTTTAGTTATCAAATTCTTTCTTTAAATGTAATTGTCAAATATTTTAAGAGCCTTTGAAGAGACACACACACACACACTGATGCCTATATGCATCAACTGTTAATATTTCATTAAAACTATGTTGGTTAATTGTTTGTGAGCAGTACTTAGTTTAATATTTTATGAATAGCATTTTTGTTACTGTTTTTATTCCAGTATTGAGTAAGATGGACAATACTAAATAGATGACTTTGTTTTTCTTTCTTAAAAAGTTATATGTACTTAAAACTATGTATGTTATTTTGATTTGTTTTTGTAATCTAATACAATTGTTAAGTTTGTTTTTAATCAAATTTTAGTAAAAGAAATTCACTTTTTATTTAATTTTGTTAACAGAACTTTCATCCTTTTTTTTCTCTCTCAAGGTTCCTGCAAATCCTACCCATAATGTATCCAAAGATTCCTGTGATCCTGTACCTCCATTAAATAAAGATAAACAAAAAGGTAAGTAAACTGTTAGGAAATAAAAAGCATTATTTTTATACATTGGTCTTTGTTTAAGCTGGCTTTTATTTCAGTATATATGTACAATATTACAACTATCCATTCCTTGAAACTAATTTTTGCAAGCCTGTTTTATTGCCTTAATAACAATAAAAAGCATCTTCTACACCTTATTCTATTGAACAAATTTGACCTTGACTAATTTAAAGAAATATTTCACTGTTCTGTAGTGTTTAATGTCAAAACTTTCTTCTTGAAAATTGATGATTATTTTTTTAAAAAGATTATTGTCAACAAAATTGATATTATAAAAATTCTATTTTCTTAGCATATATTGCTTTGTCTTGTATCACATGAATTAAATGGAAATCAAGCAGAGGAATTTCCTTTAAAGAGATTTAGCATGTTACTCCACTTAAAGTTCTCTATACATATTAATATATGTTAATCTCTTAAGCCAATAGTTTATAGCATTAGACTAAACATTTAAATTTTGTTATTGTGCATGAGATTTAACCCCATTGGGAGAACTTATTACTGTTCAAATAAGTTCGCTTTATAATGTTCTCATCCAAGTTTTCAATTCTTTAGTAATAGACCTAACAAATGAGAAACAACACCAACAGCAAGCAGCAGCTGATAGTTACGAGAGTGAAGATATTCGGAAAGCTATTGCTGCCAGTTTACAAGACTCTACTGGGATGTTAGGAGGACAGGTAACTCGAGAAGAACAAGATATCAGCCGGTAAGTGATTGTTTGTCGAAAAGATTCTTTGTAGATAACTTTTAGTCCCATTTTAGTCCTCTTCCTTTGTAAAATAGAAGCAGTGTTTGGTTTTAATCTAGAATTTATAAGACAAAACTAAATTACCAATGTTGACTAATTTGCATGAAATAATATTCTCTTATTGATTATGACATATACATATTTTGGACAATATGTTTTGGTTAATTTTGGGTAACATTGGCATATTTATTATCATTAGTGAAATCCCAAAGTTGAGTATTGTATTATTAAAAACAATAGCTCTTAAAGGGATAATCCCCAACATTTGAAAAAAGAAGAAAAAAAAAACAACTTTGCCACTGTATATTGTAATAACTATAATATAAGATGATCCTACTAGATGTTCATTACAAGCTACATGATCAATGGATCAGCTAATCATTAGTCACACCATGCTATCAAATTATAAAAAGGGATAAACTGGGGAACTGTTTAATTGTAACTTTAGTGTATAGCAACTGACAGTTTAATATAATAAATGCTATCATATATTACATTATTGCGAGTTAGGAATTGACTGAAAGAATAAAATGAATTTGACATAAGCTTGTCTTACTTTGTTTTCAGACACTTACCAATTACAAAACATAGAAAACATTGTGCATTTTTATCAAACTGTACAAAGTCAAAACAAGACATTTATAATGATGAATTTATAGTATTTGTAAAGAAATACAACTTGAACTATTTTTCTTTGCAGAGTTCTTGAAGCCAGCTTGGCTGAAACCAAACCTGGAACCAAACGGAAGCGAAATGATTTGTGGTTTGTGGATCCCTTGAATCCATATTTGCGTAAACGAGAGGATTGGTGTCCTGTAGGATTGAAAAATGTTGGCAACACTTGTTGGTTCAGTGCATTAATACAAGTAAGTGATAACTTAAAAAACTTATCAACTACCATCTCTATTTGTATTGACATCACTTTGCTTTATTACTTTTTTTTTTTTTTTAATTAAGGTAGTCTGTACTTTTTTTGTTTGTGTGTGTATATATATATATATATATATATATATACACACACACACACACACACACACAATTTATTATATAAAGTTTACCTAAAAAGATTTTCAATTTAAAAAAAAAAAAATTGATATAACTGCTGTAACAATAAAATCAAGTGATCTTTTAGAAGGAAATAGAAAAACTAAATGCTCTTAATGCTAAGTACACTTTTTGATTGATGCAATATATCCTTCCCTTTTTATATATATATATATATATATATATATGGATTTTCAAATGTATGTGAGCCTACCTTGTAGTAAGAAATTGATTTTTATGGGTTTTTTTTTTTTGGTTTTTTTGTTTATAAGTTTTGAAAATTACTGTAAATTCTTAAAGGCATTATTTGTTAATGTAAGCTTATAAATGAGAATAGACTTGTACATTAGATGTATGTATGCATTTGTGTTGAGTTTTGTTGTTTTTTTTTTAAATCCTTCAGGATTAAGTGATCATGACTCTCCATTTCTTTATTAGATGTATATTGCCAGGACTTGTTGGGAAGATAGAGGAGTGTCTATAGTTCTGGAATTTGGAGTTCTCCTTCTAAACAATCAAAGATTGAGAGTCCTGTTTACCTTGTTATTTAACCCATAGTTGGTGGGCAAATATGATTCATACATTTCTCAAGGACATTTGCACAAAAGAGAACACAATAGACAAAAATTTGAACTCTGCCAATTCAAATTTCTGCATCACTATTAGGCTACCTGCACATTTCTTGTGTTGATTGTAATTGTTTGAAATAGAAGTCAATAGTTATCTTGATAAGCAGAAACTATTAAAATGACAAATATGCAATAATACAACAAGTGATTCTTCAATGTAAACTTAATTTCTTTTTTTTTTCTTTTTTATGCAGTCTTTATTCCACGTGAACCGTTTTAGACACTTGTTGCTCAACTTTCAACCTCGTCCAGGGTATGATTTAGGTGCTTCCAATGCAACAGTAGGTATTATATTTTTTTTCTAAGTATAAGCACAGAAATATTTTAATATTTTTTTTTTTTTTTTTTTTTAATTTTCCCTCCTTCAGTATTTAACTTTTAGGCTAAAGTGCCAAAAAATGAGACAGCAGTACACTTGACAGCCATAGGATATGTAGGTGACATAATAAAGTGGTAGTATAGCTGCAGCAGTCATAGGGTGCAGACAGGGTTTAATGCTTATTAGTCAGAATGATGGAAATTCTATTTCCAATGAGCCAATTCCTAGGTTTTTATTGAGAAAAAGTAGAACAGTTATAACAGGAATATATGAATTTGGGATAGATATCAGTGGCACATGAATGTAGAGCCCACAGAGGTGATGTCAACTGAATGACAAGGATGGTAATCACCCATTCCATTAAATCAGATCCCAATTCAATGCTGGTGCTGCTCAACCCATTTTTCAATGTTTTGTATAGCATACTCTGCAGTCCATGGAGTTTTTTAGTCAATTAACAAGGCTATCATCGACACTATGGCACTGGTTACTGTATCTTACTTGGGTCAGTAAACATTCCCATTGAACCATAAGAAACTGATCTTGTTAGATGACTCATATTTTGGAATCTTTTGGGCAGAAGATCAAGTTAATGTATGGAAGAGACTGTTTAATTCTCTGGAACTAGTCTGTCAACAAGGTGTTGTACAAACTAGTGATACCAACTAATGTGGCATGTTCTGAGTTGACAAGGACCACTTGTGAAACTGGAGTCTACCTTGATAGATGTAATATAAGCAGATTTTATGCAAACTATTTGCACACCTTTGTGCTCACTATGTTTCACAATAATTATGGTTTGTTCCCACAAGATAATGCAGCTCCTCATCATGTGATATTAAACTGGTTCCAGGATTATTGAATTCCAGATATTTCACTGCTTGCCAGATCACATCCCATTGAGCATGTATGAAAGAGGTTGCATGTAACTTCTTTGCAGCCACACTCAACAAACACATTTTATGGACAGCATTGTTATGTGCCTGAAGAGATACTCATAGAAAGGCAACAACATCTTGTTGACTTCATATCATGTGTCTAATTTTGAAGCACTTCACCGGGAAGTAAGTTAGACCAAGAACTTTTTGGCTCCTACCTTGTATCTAAAATAAATTGAAAATGATTTTGCTCACCAAACAGAGGCCAATATTATTACAAGAAAACCTTTTTTTTTTTTTCTTACAAAATTTTATCAATTTTATGACATAAATTTAGAATGTATTTCCTCAGTCACTTTGTTTCTGAAAAATACAGGCTATTTGAAAATTTAATCACTTTTTGTCATAAGATCAATGTCTGGTGATAAGTTTCTTATTAAAATATTCTTTTTTATGATTTTAATTTCTATATACTTCTTTTACATGAGTTAGTATCAGTAACATGATCTGAGAAAAAAATGTATATTTTTAAACATTCTTAAATTTTCTTAAGATTCAAAATGTAATTTCTATTTTAAAATCTGCTTGGCAATCATAGATAGAAAAATGTAGTATTAAGTTAATTTTTTTAAACTTTGTGTCTTTAAATTGTACTTTTAATAAAGTTTGTGTTAATGGTTTTCTTATTGGGTTTCTGTATTTTTTTTCTCCCACTCTCCAGATATTTAATATTTTGTATTAGTAATTTCCAAGTTGTGTTTTGAAAAGGCTTCATATTAAAAAGAAAACTTAACATTTCAGGAGACACGTAGCTTGCGTTTCACTGAGGAACTAAGGAACCTGTTTGCTTTAATGATTGGTTCTTATCGAAAATATGTGGATCCTTCAAAAGCGGTTGAGATTTTGAAAGAAGGTTTTCGATCTCATACAGGTGTATCAGATAGCCAACAGGTTTGGTATTAAAAAAAATTTCTATTTTCGAGTTTTTAACAAAAATCTTTTATTGCATTAAAAATGTAATAAAAATACTTATGATAATGTGAAGTAGTTATTTCTAAAATTCTAAAAATGTTTTTAACATAATTCCATATGTTGCTAGCCTATTGATATTTGCAAATAAGCTTTCTGATATTGTTAAATAAAAATAGTAATCAAAATTTTTAAAAGGTGACCTTCTTATCTTCAAGTTTTGTATTTTGTCTAGAATTTGTCTTCCTTAATATAGTTATGTTTTATAACCATTTAGTCGCCCTATTTTCTTCTCGGTGCAATGAAATCTTTTCATTCTAGTAGATATGAATAATTTAATAAACTTTTTATACCACATCAAGTAATAATAATAGAAAATTTAAAGAACCTGAAAAAGATTAGACAAAAAAAATAAAAATAATAAAGTAAAAACTGAGTACCAGAGCATATTCTCTTGTATATATTTTATATTACTGAAAACTTGGTTTAATTTTTTAAATATTGTATGCAAAGACAATTTTATAGAGAACTAAAAGATTTAGAAATATAGGATTGTAAATATTTATATTTACTGGATTTTGTTGAAATTACCAAATTACTTTTTGTTTTTTTCTTTCTTTTTTTTACCAAAAAAAAAAAACAATACAAATATTATCAGTCAATGCCATTGCTATACAAATTAGACTAACAAATTAGATCAAATATTTATTTTATTATAAAAATAAATTTGAATAAATTTACTGTGGTATGAAGTAGGTTTTATATTAAGTGTATTCAGTTTAAAATATTTTTTCTAAGTAAAACTAACATATAAACTAATAACTAACAGATCAGCTTTTCAGTTTTTATTTAATAATGGTTATATCTAATTACAATCATTAATTGTTAAGTAATTATTTTAAAATTTAGCAGTTAACCAACTTGACTGTTTTCATAAAAAAATGCTAACTCATAGAAGGATATTATCTGAACATATATTTTTTTAAAATTTGTATTTAAACCCAATCAACTAATTCATTTCCTCACTTAACTGATACCAGTGATTTTCATTTCAGGATATCAGTGAGTTTCAAGGTAAACTCCTTGAATGGCTTGAAGATGCTTTTAAACATTCACCGTCCACTGTGCCAGAGTCTTCTGGAGCTGCTTGCAGCAAGTAGGAATAACTTTTACCCTTGTCTACCACTTGGCAAACTTGATGTCGGCAAAAGTTATCATTAGAATTATCTTTTTGGTTTTTATTCTTTAACATAAAAATTGATTAGCAGAAAACTTAGACTCCACACTAAATTCATATTTTTTGAAATATATAATTAAAAGGGAAATTACTTCTAAATGTTTTTCATTGTGTTTCAGTATTTTGCTTTTACTATGAGCCACTATCCACAAAAAATTGGTGAGGGAATTCTTGTTTTGATGTCCCCATCTTTTCTCATATATTGTTAATTTTACAATGTCTAGAGATGTAATTATTGATAAAATATTTAACAATTATCACAAAAATGCTTAAGTTCTATGTTCAGAAAAAAAAAAATATTCATTGTTCTTAAATCTTTTAAAATTGTAAATAATTTCCTTTCTAGAGAATCTAAAGAACCAAAAAATCCAATGATAGAATTGTTTTATGGAGACTATTCTGAAATTGGAAATAATAAGGGTAAGTATAATGGTATTTCTATGCATAAAATCATTTACAGAAAACACAAACATAAATTTATAGACAATTTTATTCATAATTTTAAAGATGATTGCAAAGTAATGTTATTAAAAAGTGAAGAACTGTTCAAAATGTCAACTGTAAAACAAAAATATAATTCGCAAATATAAGTTCATTTATATAAAGGCTCAATTCATGTACCAAGATGTGTGTGAAAAGCTGATAAGTTAAAAAATTTTCTCAAATTTTAAATTGCAGAATGTAAAAATGTAATACAAATAATGTATATTATTTTGCTATTCAGTTATATGTAATGCTTTCATCTTTATTTTTAGATGAGCATATTATATTAAGGTGACAAATGCAAATCCAATTCTATTAGTATGGTCTTAAATGCTTTATCATTCCGCATAACCAAAATTTGTATCTCACTTGAATATGACCTTTGGGACAATATATATATATATATATATATATATATATATATATATATATATATATATATATATATACTAGCAAAAAAAAGAAACCTTATGGGGTGGGGACATTTAAGCTAGCTCTTGCAGAGAACTCTTGATTGGACCTTCATTGCAATTGGTAGGGAGTAGATATGATAGGCAACAATAAACTACAGAAGAAATCAAAACTGATCACTGCATTTAAGTATTGCATTAATATTTAAGTTTACCTTTTACAAGTTCAATGATAATTCTTCTGCTGCCACTTAATTTAAAGACATTTTAATGTATGTAGGTCCTCACTTTCTATACAAACAATTATTTTTATTTCATGGGTGACTTTCGCTGGATTTCACGATTAATTTTGATTATACCCAAATTTATTTCCGAGTTATAAAAATTACTGTACAAAAAAATTTCTCACAAAAATCACGTAAAATAATTGTCGAAAACAATGACAGTAATGAAAACTTGGTAATCCAAAATTTCAGGATTGTGGGTCTGGATCCAGTCCAGAATATTTTTAATTTGTTTACAGTCAGCCTGATTCCAAAATGGTATAATGTGTTTGTCTATGGCCTTTAGGAATAAAGTTGAAAAAATGTGACAGTGACACACTGACATTAGCATTTATTATATAGATACACACACACACACACACACACACACACACACACACACACACACACACACACACACACACACACGAAGAAAGAGTATTTTTCCATTGTACCTTCGCCACACTCTCTGATTCCAGTCATCCATCGTCTTAGTAGTAGAAACAAAGTGTGTATATAGTGAATGCAGTAACATCACTAAATTTATAAAATTGTTTTTACTATTAAATTGAGTGTTCTGATTCATGAATTTTATATTTTAAATGCTCAATCTTTTTTTTTTCTTTTTTCATGTATAGAAGATGAAAATGTATTTTTGCAATTCAATTTAAATGTAAATGGTGTGCGTGATGTCCATGAAAGCCTGGAACAGGAGACTACTGGAGGGAGCCAAGCATCTCCAGATGAATCAACCCCGGCAAAAGAGGTTAGAGGTTTTTTCATTGATCTTTTTTTCTTCAGTTCTTCTTGTATTGAAATCATCTTCATATATTGTATATAATAAATTAATACAAATGAAACTTTCTCACTTAAATCTTTTGGTAGTGACTAAATTATAAACTAATTAACTTAATTACTTATATCTGATGTTTAAATATTACATCGACACTTAATTTAAAGTTTGCTTTATTTAAGCTAAAAAATAATTACATTTGATGGATTATACAAAATTTTGTTTACCATTTTAATAAATAGAATTTACTGTGTTATATATAAAATAATTGTATGGGCATATTAGAAGGGATTTTTATCTCTCCAATTAAAAAATGTTTCTCTTTTTGTATTCATTTTATGTTTGCCACTTCAGATTTGGTTCAACAAACTTCCCCCTATAATGACTTTTATGTTAACACGTTATGACTACAATAAACAGTTACAACGCTCAGAAAAACTTCACAACAAGCTAGAATTTCCTCAAGTTCTTTTTATGGATAGGTGAGTTAGTTCCTTTAAATTTATTATGTCAGTATCATCTGAACATAGATTTTCTCATGTATTTGTCAGCAAAATAAATTGTTTTCTTTTGTTTCAGGTATATGCACATTAATAAAACTGAAACAAAAAAGAGACGTGAAGATTCCAAAAAACTACGTGAACAATTGCAGACTTTACAAGCAAAATTAGATACGTGAGTTATTGCAGTCTTCGCTATTCCTGCAAGTTAAAAAAGAATAAAAATGGCTAATTTGCTTTAAAGCATTGTTATAAAGTTAGCTTTTTTGCAGGTTTAAATATTCTATTTTGGTTATAATAATGTGTACAAAGTTTTTGTCAACAACTTTTTACTATTGCAAAATTGCTGATGTGTGTATGTTTTTTGATCAATGTTAAATATGCCAGTAAAGTACACCCTATTATTAATCATAGATTAATTGAAGTAACTATTTTCCTCTGCTATTAAATGCAAAGTTACATTCATGTAGAAGTAATAGTGTACCAAAAAAGCCAATTTACATTTATATTTACTTTTAGTTAACACATTAGCTATCATTGATATCATCTCTAATGAGTAAATTTTAGCAAGTGTTTAATGTCACTTCGGAATGATTGTTCCTGTTCTGGTTTTTATTCTAGTAGCTCTTGGATGATTCAGGTACTATCCCTAAACTTTTTGTTTCAATTTCTATATTTTTATTCTGTAAATGTTCACCAATCTTTACTTTTTATAATTGAAAATAGATGCTTATAATATTTTGAAAAAAAAAAATGATTGACTGACCATTCTTTTTAGTAATCTCAGAACAATTTATTATAAATTCTTGAGTTCAAAGAAATTTGTACTCTAAAGAAAAATTATGTATTTTAATATGCTGTTATGGTAGACATTTTCTTTTTTCCTGGATTAGTAAAACAGTTGACTACTTACTGTGCTAGACAGTTGTTTTTTTTTTTCTGTGTATTATTTTTAGATTTATTAACTATGGATCTGGAAGGAAACGTGTTCCACTTCAGGATGTTTTGCAATATGCATTGGAGTTTGCTGAAAGCAAAAGAGACTGTGATGATATTATGGATAATAGCAGCTCTAATGATGTAGAAATGGAATCTCCGAAACCTTCCACGTGAGTATCTATGTCAACTGTTAGAAAATATACTTAGTTTATTATTGTATCTAGAAAAGTATCAACAAATCTAACATTGAAGAAAATATTTCAAAGTTTGCATACCTGAATAAATTATTCTATATTAATATAGGCTCCCTGACAATTTATAAGCTTCATTAGTCATTCATTGATTTAATTTTTCTACCGTTTCAACTTTAACATTATTTGAAGCAACATTTATTGCTTCTCAAAGAACATTGTTTGAATGTTGTTTTACATTCTCATATACATTTCTTTTATTGATGAATCCAAACTTAATTATTGGATTAATATCTGGAAAGGCTGGGGGGGGGGCATTTTGTTAATTTTTATCTTTTGAAACCTTTTGTGGGAATTACCATATTTACAGAATGTTAATGAGCATTGGTTTGCATGAATATACTCTTTAGCTTAAAGCTTTGATTGTAGCTTGTACAACTCAAAAATTATCTTGTTCAAGAACTTAGAATAATTCTCTGCATTTACTTTAATACCCACATCAACTTTAATTTGACTTGTCTACAATATTAGCCCAAAGTATTACTTCATTTCCCCACCCACTATTGGCATATAGTTGACTGTCTATAAATGACCCAACCTCTAGCCCAGCTATCAAATATTAGGCTAAATTTAGTACTAAAAATTACTGTTGAAAAATGAAAAATCGATTTTCCTGTACCTCTTTGCTCAGTTTACACATCACTTTGTGATGTTTAGTTAAAAGTAGCAGTTCAGTTGCTTTCATTGCTTTAGACAATGTTCTTAATATTTTGCATCTTGTTTCTATTTACACTTGCTATATCAGTTTCTTCAAATATTTAATTGCTTGTTAATCCACTTTTCTTGCTTGTTATCATTTTAATTTTTCCCAAATCTTATTTATAATATTTTCAAAGCCAGTTTTTTTTTCTTATTTTGCCATGTTTTCAATTTCTTTTTTGATTCTTCTATGATTTCTGAACTTTCTCAATTTCCAATATTGTGTTCCCATCACTCAATTTTACAATATCTTGTGTTTCTTTTGAGATTATATCTTTTTTTATGACATATGGCAATCTTTGTGCATTTAAAAAAATAAATGTGTGTGTGTGTGAGGGGGGGTGAGAGAGATGTATATAATTTATAATAGGTGGGGGAAGTATTCAGTATAGTATATTGCATTATTTACTTACATATATAGTATGTATTCATTTCAAAATTACATCACATATAGGTTTCTTCTTTACAATAGTAAATATGAGCAAAAGTTTCAAGAAAAAAAATTTATAAAATTATAAAATATGGTTTTTAAAAAAAAATTTGTAAAAGTATTCAGTGTTTTACATCAAGTATAATCAAACACAGCCTAATATATTGTGGGATAGCCTTTGTTTACAGTGACAAGCTTCAGTCACTTCCAATAAGTAGTCATTAGCTTAAGACACTCTTTTTGTTGATATTTTGGGCCAATTTCCATGGAAAATCTTCAATTCATTAAAATCACTTTTATTTTCTTAAACAGTTGGCAGCGTTGACAGTTTTTTCAGGATCATTGTCATGCTGAAACACCCAGTTTCATTATTAAAGCTTTGACTGAAGTAAGGAAGTTCATGTTCAATATATTTTGATACATGGCTTCCTTCATTCTTCTTTTGATTATACTGAAGTTTTCCTGTACTAGGTGATGAAAAACAGCCTCACACTATTACATTGTCATTTCCAAGCTTTGAAATTGGTGTGGTGATTAAATTCTTCATTCTTCTTTCTCTTAATCTATAATGTGAATTGAGGCTAAATAACTATATCAGCTGGTGACATGGTAGTGTAATGGATTGCAGCTTGGATTGAAGAATCTGAAAGCTGAGTTCAGTTTCCAGTTGACTTCATTACATTCACTTATATATGCTAATACCCTTGGGAGAGGGTATGAATCCGACTCTTCCTATCGCACAAGCTATGGGTAAATAGTAGGACAGACTGGGTTCTATAGCCTTGGATGGCAACCAGTCTAGAGATGGTGACTCAATAAAATTTCCCAGCAGGCCTGGGCCACTTATGGAGATACATTGGCCCATGAAAACACACACTGGCTGAAATTCTTCAGTCATGTGAGTTGTGCATTCTGCTACAGGCAGAGAAAATGTTTACTCTTAACTCTATATTGGTTTCCTTAGACCAAACAATATTATTCATGTGCTACATGATTGCAAGTCATGCTGGCAGAGTGTATTGTCCTTTAAGCTTAGAGATCTACCAACTCCTTGCAAGTAATCTTTGACTGTTTCTTTACCATCCTTACAATCTTACTTGCAGTCACCTTTCCACTTGCAAACAATTGAACCAATGTTACATGGATGAAGTTGCAGCTTTTTACTGATGTAACCTTTATTTTTACAATTGTTGCAGGTATCAACACTTTTGATGAGATTTTTATGCTCTTGGTTCATTTGACCCACAAACAATTTTGGCAGACTTATTTAATTCCACAGAAAAAACAAAACGTAGAATTTAAACAAATATTAACAAATATATTGATACATTTCATAAAAGGAAAAATGAGAAATTAAAAGTGAAGAGTTCAAAGCACCCTTCAGTGCCTGTGTAGTTGAGGTACTTAGATGTTGGTGAAAGTGAAAAGAATACATCTTTCCACTATGAAAAATCACTGAGAAAGAGATGAATTCTTTCAAATCTTGCACTGCCTGTGATTATCATCAGAAGGCTTTTATCCAATACAATAAAAAAGATTAACTATGGTATCACTGAGGTCTGTAGACTGTTCCTTAGTTTTGGGTATTATGAATGCTACTGCAATGATAATTAGCAATCAGCAGATACATCATACCATCATCCAAAGAATGTTAACTACTACTGTTGTAAGTAGTTATAGAATGACTTACAGCTGTTTAAAACCAACTGCCTAGAAATTTACATTCTCTAGCAGCATTAGTTTACTCCTTTTATAACTGGGTATTGAATACTTTTTGCTTCATCTTTATGTAACCATCACCAGCCTGCTGCACCTTGTTGACAACTTGGCTCTGTGTTATGGTGTCTGTGCCGAAACTAAACTCTACCATCAACTCAAAACAACTGGAACCATGACTCATTGGACATCATGAGCCCAGGTGAGCTGCTCCAGGTGATGTTAATAGGAGCACCATGGTGGGTCTTCTGCTCCCATGTTCCATGGAAGCTAAAGAACACTGAACTGACCTGCTGATATGTGTCTGGTACCTCTTGCACTGAATGTGATTTGAGCCAATGCTGCTTGTCTGTTACCAAAACAATTGTAATCAGACACCTGGTTATGATCATTAAGGACCTGTCATCAGCTACTACACTATAGTTGATAGTAATACTTTTCATTAGGTACTCTGGATATACATATGACACAGTAGATTGAGGAGTACCCACAATTTCAGAAATGAAATGTTTCATTTGTTTAGCACCCACTATTATTCCCTGTTTGAACTCCAATAATTTACATAATCTTACCATGAGTGTTCCCACTGACTCACCAGATATGGATCTAAGCATGTCCATAATCTAATCTACCATGGTGTCAACTGCCATTACCTTTGCATATTGCTCTTCTAAGAATTTTGCTTTTGTAATTTTAAATTTTTGTTCATATTTACTGTTGTAAAGATGAAAATTATGTGGTCTAATTTTGAGTTAAATGCATATAGAAATTATGTAGCAATCTGACTTTTTGGATATATATTGAATACTTATTTTTTTCACTGTATTTACAATATGATGAACAATTCTTGAGTTGTATAATAAAATCTTACACTATAAAGTAGGTTATTGTAAATATTTCTAATAAAATATATTATAAGGTAAAAATTCACATGGTATATTTATCATAAAGCATATCCTGAAAGCTTTATCAGATTAGTTATTTTATTTTAATTAACTGGATTTTACATGTCTCATTCCATATGTGCAACAGAGAAAGTTCATGAAATCAAGTGTATGGGTCACTTCATGGCAAGTTGAGGTCCACCTTAAACAAATTTATGCCATTAGCACTTTCTTCTACTCTGATTTTCTTTCACCTCCAACCAAATCTTACAAAGCCAAGCAGCAATAGGGAATGGATGATTGGAGCAGGTTTTGGTAAAACTGGAAGCTTCTAGTCTTGAATCTGCATGTTGGTGGTGAATTTAGTCATTAATGCCATCATCATAAAGGAAGCAATCATCAAAGAAATTAAATTCTTGGACATGAGATAAAGCTGATAAAACAAATTTTGTTAACTGCTCAAATTTTTGTCTGAAAATTTAAAATTTTATAAATGTAAAGAGTTTTCCCCTCATCATTTTATTTTTTTTTTTTTTTTTTTTTTTGTAACTACTATCTATGCAAATTTATGTGTATACTGTGAGTACTGCAGAAGGCATTTTTATAATGCTAAAATGTCAGTGTAACTTAAAAACTTTTTCTTTTTTTTTTTTTATTTTATTTAATTATGTAAGCAGTACTCCTGAATCTATGGCTCCTGTATCAATTAATTCTACCATTGCAAAATGTTCCCCTGTCAGCCCTATGTCGTCCATCAAAGTACCAAACCCTTCTCCTAGAAATGTCTCAGAGAGTGAGCTCCAAGTTCTACAAGATTGCTTGTGTCGATGGCGGACAGAAGTTGAAAATGAAGTTAGAGGTAACACTCATTGTTTTGATTTATTTACAGTAATCATTTAATTATTGATTCTTTTATATTTACATGTGAATTTTGGAGAATAATAAAGTGTTAAACAGTAACCTGAAATTTTATTTAAATCTTATATAAGAGTAATGATCCTAGCAATATTTTTTTTTTACTTTCTATCAGTATGATTTTATTATATTTTTTTTTACTTTCTATCAGTATGATTTTATTATATTCTTTACTAATATGGCTGAGCAACTTAGAAAAGCTTTTTCATTTTTCTTCAGATTTACAAGAAAATATTGGTATCCTTGAGACTAGAATCAACAGAATGTATAGCGATGCTGGAATGCAGAAGGTGCTTATGTAAATTCTGTAGTCTTGTTTTGATTGGTTAACTATAGTCAACATACCTTTTTTTTTTTATTTAAGTAAACTTCTATATGCTATATATATTAGGATAATACAATCATTTTAATATAATACAATTCACTGAGTAAATAAAATAAATTTAAAGGAGACATGTAGTTTAAATAAATCCTCATTTATATCATATATTTAGCTTTGGGTATGTTGCTGGAGTTCCTTTAATTTTAGTATTTCTTTACATTATGAACATATTGGTTTCAAATAGGTTGTATTTATCAATTAATTTCTATGATTTAACTTCCTTTAGTTACAAATTAAAAACAAAGAACAAATGTCCTATTTCACATTGTTAGCTCCCCTAATGAACAATGATCTTTACATGCAAGTAAGTTTAGCAATAGAAAAATCTTGTTTTTTGTGTGAAAATCATTACTTCCTTGTTGTCCTTATTTTTAACTTGCAACTTATTTAAATATGATATATACTTAGTATGTATGAAGTAAGCACTCTTCATTGCAAAAACCATATATTATCAAATATATATCTTAGTTTTAAAGGTACTTGAGTTGTCTCACACAACTCCAGGTTCATAGAACAACATTGTACATACATTCAATAAATATCTTCAAAACTCAAGTTACTATTTCCATAGTAATGATGAAAAATAAGAAAAAACAAATAGACAATGTTGAACTTTCAACATTGGAACATTTTCTGCTAGAGAAAGAATTCTTTCTTTACTTTGATAAGGTTAAAAGGAGTGTAAACACTAAGTAGAAGTGTAAATGTCTGGCACAAACTTCCAAATATTTGTTGTGTATTGCTCATCACTTATATAATAGTATTTTTTAAACTTTTATGTGTACTAAAATATTACTATTTTACTTAATTTCTTTTATTTTTGTTTGTTAAATATTCAGCACTATATATATATTTTTTAAATTAATGAATTTTGATACATTCTACATAATTACCTTAATTGTGAAATGAAGAAGGATTTTTCTATATATATTTAGAATTATAAAGCAAGTGATTAAATCAAGGTTTGCAAAGCAGATTTATTTATGACATCTTAAACCTAATTTAGCTATATTTATTTGATATATTTAATTTAATTTTTATTTGATTTATGTTGTTCCATTTGCTTTTTCAGTATCCTTATCATTTACATGCTGTCCTTGTCCATGAAGGCCAAACAGCCTCTGGTCATTACTGGGCATACATTTTTGACTTAAAAAAACAACGTTGGCTTAAGTTTAATGATATTACAGTTACTGAGTCAACTTGGGAAGAATTAGAGAAGGAGAGTGTTGGTGGCTACCACAATTCCACTGCTTATTGCCTCATCTACATCGATAAGGAACGAGCAGTAATGAATGAGGGTAAAGCTTCTTTATTTGTTCTTTTTTTTCTTTAATACTTTCATTCATACATTAGAGTTTGTAATTAACACTATGCATAGATAAATTTCTACTTAAACCTTAGGTATGTTTAAACAGAATTTATAAATTTTTTAAAAATCTGAAGATGCTTTTAAAAAAACTTTTGAAAGTGGGTATAGAATATAATTACTTTCTATTCTCACTTTCAAAATACATGCATATTTATATTACAAACTGATCACATTGAGAGTAGGTTGTTGGGTTTCAATGTAATCAGTTTGTAATATGTTGGTATATTATTAATATATGCACCTCATCATTTTCAATTTCCCCAATTTTTGTAGCCATGATTCACAGCTATCTTATTTCCTCAATTAAGCTCTGATGAGAGGGAGTAACAAGAACTGGTCAGCTTCTTCTTTTTTTTTTTTCTTCTCACCCCCTCTCTTCTTTTTTTATCAATATATATTTTATTTTTAAAATTGCCATTTATGGTGATTGTCAAAAGAAAAATTATTTCCCTCTCTAATTTAACCTTTTTTTTTCCCTTAAATAAATATTTTTATAACATTTTTTTTTTTTTTACCCCCAATAAGATTTTTATATATCAGATATTAGTATAAAATAAAACTTGATCTCATATTACTTAAAACTAACAAAAAATAACTGTTTACAACTCACAATTATGTGGGATCCCTCAAAGTAAAATGTAAGTAGCATCTTATTTTTTATCAGTTATCCTAATTACTTTATATCTTGCACATTTAAGCATTATTAATCAAATTTGATATATATATATATATATATATATATATATATATATATAATAGCTAGGAAAAGGCAAAATTTATATGGCATTTTTTAAAAAAAGCTAAAAAAGATCAACCTGTTTCGTCCCAGGACTTATCAAGTTTATTTTTCTGGGAATAAAAAAATATAAAAGCATGTAAATTAAATTAATGAATGGAATGGGGGGAAAAAAAGAATTTAAGAAACTAGAGTCTAATAACATTCAGACCCAGTAAGCATTCCCCCTGTTTACAAAGGGAAGGCACATGGTATCTTATATACAAGGACTCTAGAACCTTAAGGTAAAATGTGCAGTGGGACCTAGATAAAATTGAAAAATGGTCCGCACTAAAATCAATCACACATTTCCTGCTATTTGTTACATGCCCAGCAATAGCAGAGCCAGAAGTATTGGTTAGTTGGCTCTTTGTGGCAGCTGGATTCAAAATCCTGGGGTGTAAGTGTTGTTTTATTCTCCAATCTAAACGCTATATATATATATATATATATATAGTTCTTGGCAGATTTTTATCTTTTTCAGGTAAAAGTATGTTTTTTTTTTTCTCATTAAAATTTGGCTCATTTAAATTTTTGCATGCATAATTTAGAAAAAAATTTACAGGTTAATTAACATATTTATCAAGCTCTGTAAAACTAATGTATTAAAATGTACACAATTTAAAATAGTTGATATTTTAATTTGGATTTTTTATTAGTCTGCATGTATTTTAATTTCTAAATACCCAAATACAGACATGTGCATATGCCTATATTTTTATTTCATGTCTTTTTGGCATTAGCTGATGACAGTTAAGTGCAACCATTACTTCATTAATTCCTTGGTAAGGCTTGTAATATTTTTAGGAAATTATTTATAACTTATATCAGTTTACAGTAAAAAGAGAAAATAACCTTCCTTATATCTGAATGAATCTTTTTTAAATTAAAAAAAATTTTTGTCCTTTTTAGTGGAAGGGGATGACTTATCTCCTATTTCTCAGCTACCACTTCATCTCCGTCAACTGGTAAATGAAGACAATACAAAATTTACAAAAGAACTTGAGGATTGGGATAGAGAACAAGCTAAGAAAAATGCAGCCTCTGCTGCGGCTGCTGCCTCTGCTGCAAGTGATACGGAAGTTACAGTAATTTCCAAACACAAAAACAGTTAGTATTTCATGAGTCTTAGTCTTTCATTATTTATATTTTATTGTTATGTTAATAATGTAAATTTCTTAATTTTTATTTTTATCATTGCTTATAACTGAATTTTCATCAATTATCCATAAAATGTTTGTCTATTCATGAAGCTAAAGTAACTGGATAGTAATATTAAATAGCTTTCAATTCCACTGGACTTGACAAATATAGTAAATGCATCAATAAATTTACTTAAAAGAAAAAAATTGAGTTATTAAAGCTGACAGACATGAATACCTAATGACTCCTGTAAAATTTTCTGCAGCAATTTTGGAAATATGCAGGCACTTGTTAATTTGTTTTTATTTTAATTGGCATTCATGGAAAAAAGGTATTAACATTTTGAACTGGAAATTTTTGCTATCTGTAGTTTTAGCTAAAACTATTTAATATTTTAAATATTTAAATTTCCTGTCCTAAAGAGTGCATATTTTTCATGTTTGATGAATATAAATTCTGGATAAATATATTGAAGCATAAAAATACCATATAATATTAGGTATCCCAAACTGCCTTGGTTTACAGTGCAAAAACCTGTCAAAATAGTGTAATTTCGTCTTTCAATTCAACTGCTGATATATTTATTTTCTAGATTATTTTGATAAAGTTAGTATGTAAACTGTTGTAGCCCAAAATATTAGGAACAACAAAATATAACAAAACACAGTTAAATATATTTTAAAACACAACAATATTTGTTTTTATTCTCACCAACCAGGAATACAGCAGGATTGAGTTGAATAAACAATTCACTGTCTACAGGTGGTGTATTGTCCAGCAGCCATGTTGTTGCCTCACACTACCCTTTTTTCCGTGAATAGTCAATGATTCATTAGGGAAGATTGTATCTCTCAACATAAACAAAATTTAATCTTTTCACATGCAATTCTTTCTTGTGTGTGATTATTACTTTTTATTGTGTCTCTTTAAATTATGTCACTATTCAATGACTGCACTTTTTTCAACATTTTCAATGTTGACAATTTCATAGTGGTGTTTTTAGAATTTGTTCTGCTTAAAGTTGTCTCCCTACCCATATCGCAATAGTCCTATCTTAAAAAAAGATGCTTATCAATTTGGTGGGCTTAAGATAAGTTTTGAAGTAGTTGAAGGGTTGAATAAACAATTTACTGTCTGTAGGTGGAGTATTGTCCAGCAGCCATGTTGTTGTCTCTTTTTTTCTGTGAATAGTCAATGATTCGTTAGGGGAAAGTTGTCTCCCCTAATACCTCCCCTTTTTAGCCTTTTGTTTGTATGACTTGTTTCAGGAATTTATTTGCAGTTGATAGGGTTTTCTCTGAAGTCTATATGATTTCCTAAGTACATGTTTAGGTGGAGTCCTAGAATTATACTTTGCTATATCTTGGGAACATTTTGGAGTGAGTTCGAAGGTGTCCAATAGGATATGTAGCGGTAGCGTAAAGTTTGATTTAGTCTCTGGAAGGTGAGAGGATTGTAATTAGTTTGCATGTCGAACACAAACTGTAGACTTTATATCTACATCATATGTAACATTTCCAGAACAATGCATCCTTGAATCCATTTTTCTTTGCCATTGCGGTAGTCTTTAGCAAGTATGGATTGTCCTGGTACATATTTGTGTTTCACTGCTCCATGATGTTGGTTAAATTGTTTCTCCATCATCATATTCCTTTTTTGGGAATGTTTTGGAGTAGGACAGATGACATCCATATACAAACAAACTTTATGATTCATCAGTGCTTCTGCTGGGGAGTTACCATTAGGTGTGTTTGTATTTGGTGTAGCTCTGTAACTACTGAGGAATTTCTAATATTTTTTGTGTGGTTCCCACCCCTTTGTTTTTTTTTTTTTTTTTTGAGAACTCTCTTAAAAGTATCTACAAAATGCTCTACCTGTCCATTTGATTGGGGATAAAAAGGTGAGGTTCTAATATGTTGGATGCCATTAAGTGCACAGAAATTTGAAAATGTAGGTGAAGTGAATGCAGTGCCATTATCAGAAACTAATATCAAAGTGACTGAAAATATGTTTCAGCTTTAGAATTGTTTCATCTGCAGTGATGCAACTCATTTGAAAAATTTCTGGCCATTTACTGAAAGCATCAACAAGTATAAAATAACACTGTCCATTGATAGGTCCAGCGAAATCAATGTGAAGGTGTGACCAGGGTGATTCAGGGATAGGCCAGGAGTTCAGTGTAGTTTTTCTGGGAGATTTTGCTGCCATTGTTTATTCATGTTAGGCCAATAGGTCTAGCTGTGTGCTAGGGCTTTCATGTGGCTAATATCTTGATGACCATGATGGAATTGCTTGATCACTCTGTCCTGTAATGAGGATGGGACAATCACACGCTCAGCAAAAAGAAGAGTCATCAACTTCTGACAATGAAGTTCGACGTTGAAAGAAAGGTTGAATTCTTTTGTCCGTGCATACTTTTGGCTATTTTGTACGCTGGAATTGCATCATTTTTTGTAGAACTGGATTGAAAGCTGTGGCTTCACGGATCATTGTAGAAGTGACTGGTAATGCTCTTACAGTGGATGCAAATACTGAAGTGATGGCTCCAGAGATACTGCTGCAATGATAGTCCTCTGGTACTTTATTTTGTATTGTCATGAACCTAGATAGTGCATCAGCAGGACCAATTGTATAAGTTCTGTTATACTTTATAGTAAAGTGTAGTCACCCATCTTTGCAGACAGTTTGCTGTATAAAAAGGAATACCTTTTCTGGATCCCAAAATACTGAGAAGGGGCTTGTGCTTTGTGATCAGAGTAAAATGGCACCCATACAACATTTTATGAAACATTTTAATAGCAAAGACTATTGCTAAGGCTTCCTTTTCAATTTAGCTATAGTTGCGTTCTGCAGGTGTCAGTGATCTAGATGCATGAGCAATTGCCTTTTGGTCGCCATCAGGAAAAATGAGAAATGACAGCTTCAGTACTATAATTAGAAGCATCTGAGACTACACAGTTAATATATTTTAAAACACAACAATATTTGTTTTTATTCTCACCAATCAGGAATACAGCAGGATTGAGTTGAATAAACAATTCACTGTCTACAGGTGGTGTATTGTCCAGCAGCCATGTTGTTGCCTCACACTACCCTTTTTTCCGTGAATAGTCAATGATTCATTAGGGAAGATTGTATCTCTCAACATAAACAAAATTTAATCTTTTCACATGCAATTCTTTCTTGTGTGTGATTATTACTTTTTATTGTGTCTCTTTAAATTATGTCATTATTCAATGACTGCACTTTTTTCAACATTTTCAATGTTGACAATTTCATAGTGGTGTTTTTAGAATTTGTTCTGCTTAAAGTTGTCTCCCTACCCATATCGCAATAGTCCTATCTTAAAAAAAGATGCTTATCAATTTGGTGGGCTTAAGATAAGTTTTGAAGTAGTCTTTCATAAAAAAAATTCTGAGTTGAAAATTTTAGTGGATACCACAGAAATTCAACACTTAAAAAAATGAAAACTGCAGTTTTTATAGAATCATGTCTCATTTTAAATAATAGGTTGGTTCATATTTCTGCACCTGTACAACATGGTGCACACAAAAAATAAAAAATGCAAAAATGAGTTTACTGTATTCATTTCATGCAAAACATTTTGGATCTGATGCATTGAAATTTGTATTGTTGACCAAGTGAATGAAGATCACCAAATGAACACCATTTTAAATCAGACTGGTTTTATTCATTACAATTTAAATCTTTTTCTTATATTTTTTCTAATGATGCATTTTAAAACTGTATAAAGTACTTATTGTATTTTGTCCAAACTAATGTTCAAATCACTTTTGCCTTGGCTTTTATTTTATGCATTTTCTTAAAAAAACATTAAACAGAATTCATATTATAAAATGAAAAAGTAAATATTTAAAATGGACATATTCTTGCTTTTTTAAATTTCGCATTCACATTTGTTTATTAAAAAAAAAAATTTTTTTTAAGTGTCCAATTTTCCTCTTAATGGTCATTCATTTCATTTACATTCATGGCTAGCAATATTTTCTCTAATTCTCAGGATTTGGGGATTAAATTGAAAATTTATTTCCATTTTCTTTTCAAAAAATAAAACTGAATACATTTTATAAGATAAATGAACTGGGTATATGTTCAAGCATAACTTTGGCACATGATTCCATAAAAAATTGAAATGTAATAAGGTAATTTTCAAAAAGTAATCAGTTTCTTTTTTTCTTTCTTTTTTTATTATTTGTTTACTAATTCTAGGGATTGGGTCCTTTATTTTGTAGTTCTTTAACTTTTGCAAATGTCTTTTCATAATTTTTTTTTCCTTAAGCTATTATGGTGTAACATTTTTGTTTATTTCAGATTTTTTTAGTTTGAAGGTAAATGAGTTTAAAGCGTTACAATAAACATTTGTTTGAAGAATTGACCAATAATTCCTTTCATGAAATAAATTTTTAAGTTTTGTAGTTATTACTGTCTTATTTTAACAAGTTAAAAACTGCATAATTTCACAAAATTTTCAAAAGTTAGGTACATATATGAGAAAAGTTATTCATATTACAAAAAAAAAAAAAAAAGAACTTTTATTGAATTCCTCATCCCAAAATTAATAAAAGTTTCAAAGTTTTTAGTGATGTACCTCTAATGGATACTTTTTATAGCAAGTTCAGTATGGTATACTTTTGAGCAGTTTTTGCTCTATTGTCAAATTGCACTGCATGTAAATATGAGGCTTTTTTATTTACTACTGAAAAATAATTTAGCTTCATCTTTGTTGTGCTATGAATCATAGGAAGAACCTGTAACATTAACGATGTAAACCGTCAAAAGTGCCCTTCTGTGTCATGTTTTATCTATTATGTTTTTGAGAAAACAATTTTTCCCAAAGTTGAGACTGGTCAGATCTAATAATTATTGAATCCATTTGTATTATATTTCTTTTTTTTTACGACTATCCATATGACATTACATTTATAATGATTTTTAACTTGTCTGAAGCCTGCATCTTCAGTCATACACTGTAAAAATTAGCTTCTGTCCTAATAGCACATGAGACAGAAAACTAACAAAATTTGAATAGTCATAACTTTGTTGCTAATTTAGCTACCAAAATAAATTTGGTACCATTTTTTATGTTTTGTCAAGTTATCCATGCCTATATTAATGGTTTTTAGATATAGTGACAATAAAATTTGAATTTGGGATATCTTATATATGGGAATTGTCTTACTTAGATCTGACCATAAGCTGCCTGATGATGATACTAACTTTGTATAGATTGTTGCATTAATCAACCCAATTGATCTTTATAAACTCTGGTGTATAATTATAAATATTTGACAGAAAGGTTGTGTATAACTTGCAGAATATTGTAATAATAATTCTGTTAATAGCACCAAAATATGTAGGATTTCTTCATTTTCTGACATTATTTTTGTAAAGATTTGATTTACAGACACTATGTATTTCCAGGTCAAAGTGTGAGTACTCAAACCCAACAACAGCAATCTCCTCTTCAGCATTTGCAGCCTTTGCTTCCAAGAAAAATGAAGTTGTCTGAGACTCATGCTCAGCTGTCCTTCCAGCAGACCATCAATGCAGTAACTGCAGCAGTGGAAGCTGATATCTACACAACAAAAGGCCCTGAAGCTGCTTTACTTAAGGTAGTATACACACAAATTAAGCACAATAAAAAAAAAATTAGATGTTTTGCATTACTTAAATTACAATAACGAATAATAAAATGTAAGGATAGCTTACATTTTGATTTTTTGGCAATTGACTATTAAAATTGTTCTGTAGGATTTATACTTGACTAAATCCAATGGTTACTATGTCTTCTGTATTTACACTGATCATGCTTATCATGAACTGAATTATGTTACACCTCCCCTCTATACACACACACACACACACTCCAAAAACATGCAATAATCTCTTGTGTGGAAACCTTGTCATCAACTTTTACTAAAAATTTCCCTCATGTCTATAATACTTTTTTTATATGTATATACTCTTAACTTTGGTCACAAAATATTTTTGAATTCTGTAGTATTGTATGCAAATTAGATAGACAAGTATAAATAGTGAACATAAGGGCTATGACTAGCAAACCTGTTTGTTATTCAGGACACAGAGAACTGTACTACAACAGCTACTGCACAGAGAGATATGCAAAACATAACAATGGCATTGCCAGTAGAATCATTAAATTCACTGGACGACCCAGAACACTTAGAAACATGGATAAGAACTTTTGCTGCATTTGCAAGAATGAAAAAATTAAGAGACACAAAAACCAATGGAGGAGAGATCAAGATAACAGATTTATTTTTTGCTACCACTGGGTATGAAGCTGTGAAGAAATCTATAATAATGTGTTACCAAAGTGAGTTAGAAAAAAGGACATAAGACCAAACAAAAGATTGGTCATTGCTGAAAGGACCAAGTTTTTAGAGACAAGACAAGCACCCAATGTGTCCATTATACAATACTCATAGATTGAAAGAACGAGCTAAGTATCGTAAATTTGAGAAATTGGGAGCTCAGGAAAGATATATAGAAGATGAATTAATCCTTCCCAGAATAATTGAAAGCTTGCAAGACCAAAACCACTAACAAAAAATATTAGAATGTCTTCAGAGTAGTAGCATGAGTTTGGAAACTAGTGATTAGAGAATTTAATCAACCAAAAGAAGAATTCGAGAAGTACAGGATGAGCACAACCAAATCCATAATTAAATGTAGATATTGTGGAAAAAATCATGAGAGAGAGACGAGTACAAATGTTCAGCTCTAGAAAAAATATGCTCAAATTGTAAAGAGATCATTTTTAGAATGTATGCAAATATGAAAAGAAAATAGAATGAGTACAAATGGTACAAACCCTCTATGAAGAAGCTGAAATATTTACAATGAATACACAAAAAAGAAGGATAAATGGCCAATTATTTAACAGGCACTGAAGTCATGTTGATATCAAAAAATTTCTGGATAAAATTAGGATGACCCAAATTAAAAAAAAAAAAAAAAGCAGCATTCAATTAAAGCAATTTGATGGAACAACTAAAAATTATGGGTACATTTCAAGGCAATTTTGAAACTGATGTGTTTTGAAATAATTTTCATTACAGTTGTAGAATGCAAAAAAGATCACAGATTACTAGGAATTGATGTATTAACAGTAGATACAGCGAGAATAATCAATTCCATGGAAGCAGAAGAAATTGAAATAGGATTATAGAAAGACTATAAAGCAAGCTTTTGTCTAAGAGAAAATTATTACCCAAAATATATCAAATCAAGAAGAGTTCCAATTCATATCCTACCTTTGATAGTAGCCAAATTAAACAAAATTATACACCAAGGCATACTAGAAAGAGTAACTCAAGGTGGTAGCAATTGAGCATCACCGATAGTAGTGATAAAGAAATCTGACAGAGATTTAAGGATTTGTGGTGATTACAAGATAGGGGTAAATCACCAGATATGTTCAGACTATTTTCATTTGCCAAATATCAAAACTGTGAGCCATGAGTTAGCAAAAATGGAACACTTTACAAAAATTGATCTCAAGGCAGCAAATAGAAATTGATGAGAAGTGCAAGGAAGTCATCATGATAACCACCCCTATAGGCTTACTAAGATGGACTCGTCTACCGTTTGGGGTAAAGACTTTGAGTCATATTTTTCAAAAAGCAATTGAAGGAGTCTTATTAGGAAAAATAAAAAAAATATAATATTATACCAGGACGATATATGTGTAGGGGCAAGAACTAAAGAAGAATTGAAATATAAAACTGAGGAAATTTTAGTAAGATTAAAAAAGGCAGGCATGACTATAAACAAAGACAAGTGTAAACTTGACTGTAAAAAGATATGCCTTCTTTTGATATCCTAAATATGATATCACCAAATGATAGACTAACAAAGAAAATAACAAATCACTGCCCCAACAAATAAAAAAGAAATGGAATCCTTTTTTGGGCTAATAAATTTTTATAGTAAATACATACCAAGATACTGTAATACACATAACAGAGCCATGTGCAAAATTATGCAAAAAACAATGAATTTAACTGGACAAAAAAGCAAACTATCACTTTTGAAACACTAAAGAAAATACTGAAGAATAAACCAATAGTAAGTTTTTTATCCACAAAATATAGTAACATTAACCACAGATGCAAGTGAAAAGGTGATTACTGCTATTCTACCACAAGAACAACACCCAATCATGTACACATCGAGAAGGTTAACGTTAGCAGAAATGAACTGGATGACGTAGAAATGAAAGATCAAGAACAAGAAGAGACAGAATGTTACAAAAGTGGAACAGAGCAGGAAATGGAAGAAAGTGAGAATGAAAAGATGGACAAGTATGAAGATGAAAATGAAGAGACAGAGATCACAATTAAAGAGAAAACAAGAAGGACAAGAGGAAGGACAATACAGTACGAAAATAATCTGGAATAGTAAAAGAAAAAACAAGGATATACAACCTCTCTGATTCAGGGAGGTGTAGTATCATATGCAAATTAGATAGACAAGTATAAATAGAAAACTGTACTGACTGCTACTACACAGATAGGCAAAACATAACAAATTCTTTAATCCTAAAGCTTACTAATCATTCTGCATTAAAGATAGAAACCTTTCTTTTGTTGATAAAGCCATACAAAATTACATTCTAAATAGATTAACCTTTCATTTTATTAACATTAAAATGGCAAAACAATGAACTTAATTTTCCTTAAATATTTAATATAAAAAATAGAAAATCCCAATTTTTTTATTCAGTTATTGTGATAACTAAAATTTAACTTCATTTGTCCTTTAGATAACTTAAATATTTTTGTATATCCTCGAACTTTTTAATTTTAAAATTCTAGTGTAAATATGTAGATGGATACTTTCATTTTTATATTTTTGCCTGGGCAATCTTTAACCTTTGTGCTCACAATAAAAGTGTCAAAAGGACAGCTTTTCCAACAGGGTTCCCACAGATCTATGTAAAAAAAAAAAAATTCCAGGACTTTTCCAGGATTGGCACTTGCACACACATGAAGTGAATGGTCATCACTTTCAAAAACACAAACTTTAAGATTTATCTTATAACAAATGTTCAAAGAAAAGCTACAGCTGGTTTCCAATAATTCATATCACATGGATCAGTTGAAAGCAGTGAAGAAATCAAAGTGTTGAAGGCTAAAACACAACTGAATGCAGACCTGATTATGTTACACAATTTGTGTAGCACTCTACACAATTTGGAGTTCTACTACACTTGAAAATTTCGAATTGCACATTTTAATTTTTACTGTTACACATTTCAGCTATCTAAACTACTCATGGTTTGTGAATGTCATAAAAATTCTTGACTGTTGTACATTTCCTGTAATAGTTTTAATGAACAGAACTGCAAATAGAAATGTTCACAAAAAGACTACACATTTTAGCTACCCCCTATAGTTTTTGATATTCTTTGTTGCTAGACAAAAAGAGTAGAACAAAGTGTCCAGATGGTCTTCATGCTTGCTGAAATTCTTGAAAGCAATATTTCCAGCAGCTTCCTCAAACTCTTTGTACTGACTGATGATGTCATCCCATTCAAACTTGCTGACTTGTTTTCTGTCTATCATGTAGGAAAAACATCTATTTAGACTGTCTTCTGTGGCAGATTTTTTTTCACAAATGGATCCAGGGTTCAGCCATGCAAGTGACCTTACAAGAGGGTATCTAAGGGGAGACTTAAACCAGAAGTTTCTCAGTGATAGTGATGAACATCGTCTTTGTTGCAATTCTGCATGCAAACAGATCTTTTGTTGACACATTTTCTTTTTTGGATAAATTTTGCATAGCCCTATCTGCCAGAAATCCACACTCACTCTTTGCAGCATCTTTATACATGTTTGGGTTTGACAAATTTCTTACAAATTCATTCAGTGTGGAATATGTAATTATCTTTTCAGTATGCTCTTTCTTTAAATGATCATGCTAAAAAGATCATCTGTAACGAAAGAAAGCAACAGCTTCTTGCTCTGATATTTTATCAGAAATGGTTTAATAGCTTTTGAAACAAACACAAAAATCTGCAGTTTCACTGGAAATAAAATGTCATTCACATTTGACAGCACTGCAGAGAAGGATGGGGTCTGGGGACATTTTTTGTTTTTTTAATTAAGTTCACAAATTTAACATCTGGCCAAATGTACATTGTACATTTGAACATTTTCTAGCAATCTATAGCTCGAAAAGTAAAGGGGTCACGGTTACCAGATTTAACTTTTAATATAAAGCCAAACAATAAAAGCCAAATAAGTTTTATAATATTTCCTATTTTTTTTATCCACACTTATAACAAAAGCTAGCAATACAGGCCTGCAAACTTTAAAAATAACATTGTTCCTATTTTTTCAAAGATGCATTTTCAGTTCTATCCTAAAACATCAAAGGCACATTTTCTATTCTATCATCCATCCCGTCTACATTGAGTTAAATTTGATTCTCAAACTTGTTACTTTTGGCAACAATTTAGACAAACATAGCTTACACATAGATACATATTGACACAGGACTTGTAAAGTATCTACTTTTCAGCATGAAATCACCCACTGCTGATGAGAGATCAAAAGCACTTTTTACTTTTGAAATTAACATGTGAATAAAATTTCTTCAGTTGTTCAAATTTAAAAAAAAAACACTGATAAATTTTTCAAAGATTCTACTAAAATGTATGTTATTACTGTAAAATAATTAATTATTTTCCTTTCAACTACAAATTCAATGAGTGTGAATTAATTTATCTTTGACACAGATGCTTACTTGTCTCTGACACCTTTTATCTTTGCTTTTTCTTTTTTCTTGTTGAGTGAGAGAAGACATGCCTTCATATTCTTTCTCCCTTGTCACCTAGACAAGAAAATAAAAAAGTAACTACAAGGTCATGAATACATTCAAATCAAGAAAACAAAACACCATTTGTAATAATTGCTAAAAAGTGATGATTAGAATTTTAATAAAACTCAAACATGAAAGTGAATTTATACATTTTCTTTGTTCTTTGAGAATTTACAACAAAAATATTAAATACTATTTATTAGAATGTGCATTTACAAGAATAATTTTATATTTAAAAAATTCTAAAAATGCAAACCAACTAATTAGGTATCTCTATGAGATTGCTATAAAAAAAAAAAAAAGAGCATAGCATGAATGAAAAGGACCTTAAACTTGATGAAAATAATTTTTTATTGTCTAAATGTTTGCTATTATTAAGAGGAAAGATCAATGTATTTTGGGGGTATTTTTTTTACATTTTTTAATCGTTCCTAGCATGTCCAAAATTTTCATTAAAAATCCTTTCCTTTTTCTTTTTTTACTTTTTTTTTTTTTTTTTTTTTTTTTTTGAGTTGGCAAAATTGACTGAAAATTGATCATGTCAACCATATTTTCCATTTTGTAAACAAAAATGAAATTCTCCGATTAAAATTCTTTTCAAAATCAATTTTTTCATAATTTATTTTAAGAAAATTAGAAATTATAAAGTTTATTTAAAATTATTTGAAACAAAGATTACTTACTTTCTGCGCTGAAAAAAATGTACTTTAAAATAAGAGAAAACCAGTCTTAGCAATAGCGGCAGTTGACAAGAGAAAAGTGATGATTTCTTCATGTACTGACATCTTATGTGAGGAAAAGTTATTGTATGGAAGGTCAGTGGCATAATTTAGCTTTAAGTAAACCAACTTATTTACCTCATTATTTTTATGAAAAACTATCAGTGCTCTATTTTTTTTTTTTCTTTTTTTTTTTTTTTGTACTCAGCTTTCACCTTTATGTTTGCGATGATTTATGGAAAAATATAATACTATAAAAAAAAAATTTAAATAAAGGGGAGATAAAAAATTTCCTAATTAATTAGGTACCTTTCTTACATAAAATACTATAATTATAGCTCCTTTTTTTTTTTTTTTTTTTTTTTAAGTAAAACAAAAAAAATCAAACTTCTCCACATGTATTTTGCACAATGTATTTTGCAAAGGCTGTTAACAGCGCCGAACAACACTTATACACAAAATCAAATCCTGTGACATTTTATTGTAGCATGCTTCTTCAGGTCTTCCGTACATTTGAATTACACCTGTTTTATGGACACAAAAGCCAAGGAAAAGTAGATTTTTCGACTATACTGGTGGTTTGTTGGTTGTAAAAAGCTTTTACAATTTATAATCTGTAAAGATAGATCTACTTAATAACGCCATTAAGTAAAGAGTTCACCATTTCCACTAATTTTACAATATTTAACAACTTTAATGTAAAAATAATAAAATAATTTTTAAGAAATAACAATTAATGTAAAAATTCATTTTTCATCAAAATACTTTTTTGCCTTCAGACAATATTGTGCATAGTCATAAAAACAACTAAAAGCAGCTAAAAGCATTTGAAATTAAATAATATCTTTGTTTTATTGAGTTTTGTATGTTATAATTCAGAGCTGATTTTTAGGTAGATGAAGTCCAATTTAAAAAAAAAAAAAAAAAAAAAATTTATTTTCCTCAAAGCCTTGAGTTTTTTTTTTTTTTTTTTTTTTTTAACTAATATAATCATTTAAATGCTTCAACAATGAATTTCTAGAGTTTTCATAAAATTAGTTATGGGGTGGTGGTAATATATATCAAAAAATATTTTTACCATGACTTTAAAAAAAAATAACAATAATTTCCATCATTTGTGAATAGTTTCTGAAAGTTTCATTAAATCTGACAATTATTTCTATTTTTGCAAGATTATCAAAATTAATGACTGTCATTAAAAAAAAATGCACTAAAATTTGTTATGTTAAATAACATAGCAGATTTTCTTCTGCTGACGTAGAAAAACAAAGGTTTTTTTTAATCAAAAGTTAGAATGTTCTAAAAAGACAGAAAATTTTTTTTAAAATAATCAATATTTTGTTTTCTCTTAATAGTAACAAACATTTTGATGATAAAATTTTGTTTTTAAGTTTAAGGCCGTTTTTATCATGCTGTGCTCATTTTCCAGCGATCTCATGGACATACCTAAACTAATACAATGCAATGTTGATCATTTATCAATTTATAAAGAAATAAACATTTCTTTTATAATTCATTAATATTTTTATAAAATTATGAATAAAAAACTTGTTTTCATAGTTATTTATAAAATAGTAAATAATAAATATTGCATTGTAGATGGCTTATATATTTTGATAATTTTGTAAATTGTTTTTAATTTCTGAATAAAAATATTTTGTTTCACATTTCTTTATAAAATTTTTATAATCTTGTAAATAAACATTGCTGAGAGAGTGAAGATAGTACACAATAATACTGTTAAGGGAAAAAAACTCATTTTGGCACTCCAAATTTTTGTGGCTACAAAGGTTAAAGTTTACCTTTGTCTGTTTTGTGAAGTCATTAATTTCCATCATTATTAGTAAAAAAAAAAAAAAAAAAATTATTCCTTATTGATGCTCTAATTTTTAAAAAATAGTATGGTTTAGGTTGAAGTGATTACAGATCTATTTTTTGGATATAGTAATAAAATTAGTTATAAAATTTAATAAACAAGTTTGAAATAAATGGCTGAAATGTTTCATTTATTTTTGCAGGCATTTGAAAAGGAAATGCAGCGCCTAGAGAACTTAGCTCAACTTATCCCTAAAGTTCTTCCTCGTGAGGATCCTCGATTAGACCACATTTTGGTGTATCTTTCTGCTAATAAAGCTCCAACTTCTGTGATACATCGTGTGCTGCTGGAACAGTTTTCTAACCTGTCAATACTTGATAGAGATGTTAGGTATGTAATTCTTCTATATCTGTATAATGTGCATGTGTGAATAAAACAATAAATATTGTTAGATTTCAGAATCTGGTGCAAAATTTGTTTTAAATGTTATTGCTGGCTTATTTATCTGAATACATTTATAAAGCTTATTTTAGAATGGTAATTATTTTCTTTTAATAGTTATTTATAATTGTTCTAAATGATTATGGTATTATTTTAATACTTTGAGAGGAATGATCAATTTACCATAAGAATATTTTGTGTTATTGTAGTATTTTAGTTTTTCATTTATTTAGATAATTTTCAATACTTGGAATGTATTTTTTGATACTATGAAGCTTGCATTAGTATGAAAAAAGGACCTACTTTTAGATCAGTGTTTTAATTTTTATTTCTTTAGGTCAATTCCTTCAATAATGTGAGAAAACATTTCTTTAAATTTGCTTGCAGCTTTTTTTAATTCTTTTAACAGTTTTTTTTATACAAAATCATTTTTCTTCAAATATTTCTAATAAATAATGCTTTGAGCTTCAATCTTTTTCTTTTTAGTTTTAATTTGATTCTAATTGATTTGTTTCTGTTTTACTTGAAAAAAAATATCCCTTTTGTTGATTTAAAGTAAAATTCATCTGAATCATCTTTGATTACACTGTCATCAAATCTGTGTATTGTATGTAGAGGGTGTGAAAAGTTTTTGGCCTGACCAAGAAGGAGACACCTCCCCCACCCAAAAAAAATTGTGGATTAGGCTGAGAATTTTTCAACACTTTCTCTTATGCAGTTTTAATTCTCAACATGGCAATATGATATTTTGTGATTGTACAGGATGGGAAAACATTTAAAGAGTGAAAACTTGGATAAACCATATTACCCTGCCTGCATAAGCAATAACTGTAAAAATTCAATTATTCTCTACCCTGTAAGGATTCAGTGAAGATGGCCTTTTGTGTTGTATTAATTTTTATACATTCAGTTGTATTGGAATTTTATCTTATATTTCATAAAATATGTTGCAGTCAAAATTTAGTTCTTGATTTTATGTGACTGGTTTTATTTTTTTTTATTTTTTTTACTTCTTGTAATCAGTTTTGAATGATATTTTTATGATCATAATCTTAAGTTTGTAAGAAAATTCTTTTATAATATATTAGTTGCATTATTTTCTCTGCTTGAGCTGCAGATCATTAGTTAATGAGTATAGTTAGAATATCTAAACTCAAGGCATTAGTTTACTGCTACTTTGATTAATGAGGAAATATTTTTTTCCTTCAAAAGATGTACTGTTTTTATATTTACTGAAGCAGGTGCAGATTGCTGACCATTCTTTTATGAAACTATAGCCAGGAAAATACAAGGGACAGTAAAAAAGTAATGCCTGTTCTTTTTTTTAATTATAACAGATTTAATAATAGCACACAGCATACCAAAATGAACACAAGTCTCAGGATTCTAAATCTGGTCCTCAATGTCATATCTTTCTTTCTCAATCATAATATTAAACCTTTAAATGAGGGCATGCTTTATTAGCCTCATCATCATTAGAGAATTGCTGTCCTCTGAGTGCTTCTTTCATACATGTCTATGCACTGCTCCTTCAGGGAGTCTGTCATTCTAGGAAATCACTTTATGCAGACCATTGTGTAGTAGCAGGTACTACCATGGCTCATCAGAAAGCTTTCAGAGTTTGTATCAACTATGAGAGCATCGGCCTTATACTCATGCACAGCAGTAGCTGGCCTACCAATATGGAGTCTAAGATGAGTTTCTCCTGAGAATCTTGCAATTAACTTAACTAACCCATCTTTTAAGTGTATTTACATCAAGTGCAGCCTTTCCCTAATCATTCACTAACCTCCTGTGAATGTTTGCAGCACTTTCTTTCCAAAAACAAATTCTATGATAGCTCTGTGTTATACATGTGTTCAGAGGGAACAGTCATTAAAGAAGATTATGGGTAGGAAAAGAAAAGTTAACTTTACAAAATTTTCTTTTGAACTTCGAGTTTAAAAAGAATCTAATACTTGTAACTTAAAAAGTAATGCCTGCTCCAATTTAAGTAGCTCACATATGTATATAGTGTGTGTGTTAATTAAAAAATTTTCTCAGTAATATTCAAAAAATTGAATTCCAATTATCTGATTTAACTTTCTGTTGTTTTCAGTAATATCAGTAATAAGAATTATGCTTATGGCAATCATAGTAATTATAATAATATAATTTTTGTTTACTACAGAGCCAAGAAAATCAGGCAAGAAGCTATTAAACATGAAGAAGATATACAAAAAAAATTAGGGGAAAGTGGGAACAAAGAATATGTGGTATGTATGTTATTTTAATCTTTCAACATTTTAAGTTTTGTTTTACTTTTTTTAATGAATAATATTCTTCGATATTTTGGTATTTAACTTCTGTTGAGTAGTTACGATGATTACAAGCATAAAACACTTTGAAGTATAAAGAGGTTGCAGAAAATTCAGTGTGTCATAATTGGATGCTGATATGTGTAAGGTGGGGCAGAGTGTAAAAATTCTTGAAATTGCTCAATCTAAGACTACATAATCTAAGTTTCATCACTCATCATAAGTGAACATCAGATAGCTTTGAATATATGTTACTCTTTCAAAGTTTCTTCATTTTATAAGCAGAATAAATTATAGACAAATCATATGTATCATTTCTTAAGCACAGCCAAAAAGAATAAAATCATATAGTTAATATTCTTTGATTTTGAAAATTGATAAAAATCATATCATTTCAGGCTTGGCATGAACGTTATCATAGATTCCGGTGTGCTGTCCACCATTTCAACAAAGGTGTAAAGCTATATCACCAAAATTGGTTAGTATTAAGATAACCTTAGTGTAGAGATATTGGCTAATATATATATATATATATATATATATATATATATATAAGGGTTGTTTGATTTGAATCAGACTGATTTTAAATTAATTTTTTCAAAAATAATGGTTAAAGCAAAATATAACTCCAATCACAACTTTTTTTTTTTGTTTTCATGTAATTTCATGAAGGAAGGAAACATAAGCAGTGTGTTTGTATTCATTGTTTTGCTGCTCTGTCTTTACTAAGATGATTTCTCAGTTTGAAATGCACCAGAAACTTGTTTAACAAATTTGCATGTGAACCCCACCATTCATTAGCAGAGACTGTCTGCAAATTTAAATGTCTAGAAGAGATGAGGCTATGTGCAACTTCCTCCTAATAATGGGAACAATTAGGGGATATTTCTCACTGACATATTCCATCACTATTTATTCCCTCCATGCTTAATGATTTTCTTTGAAAACAAGGATGAACTATATTCTTGTATTATTTGGAACTGTTGTTCTCATCTTGTTTGATATAGATATTATTGACAATATTTTGAACAAGTACCCTTTGATCATCATCAGGTGTCCATTGATTGGCTGATATAGAATATCTGTTGGTTATTGGGATAATTTATTCTTGTGATATCAGTTATTGTTCATTCCTACCTAATTGGTACTTTACTACCTGATCCAAGGATTGAATTCATGATGACTAGATGATAGTAACACATGTATAACCAACTCCTATATCCACTATGCCACTATCCCAAAGGACATTAGTGGTGTGTTGTTGGAGCCTTTTCTATTCAATGTCAGATGATATTTGGTTATGATAGCGGGTTCATACTGTTTTTCATAATTTATTTTTTCATTTTTGAAATAATTGTCAGTATTGTATATTTTGAACTATTGTTTTCCCCTTGGTTTATCCCTGCTAACTTTACAGATTTGGAAGAGAATTGGCCAGTTGTTTATATACCTTTTCACAATCTGACATGGTGTTCCATTGAGTGTCCTGTGTTATGACAAGATACTGACCACCTTGACAGTATCTTGCTGAGGCATAATGATTGTTTCTAGAGCATTTAACCATGTAAAACATGTTCTTATTATCTATTTTTTAAATTAGTCTTCAAAATAAAATATTGAAGACTCAAACTATTGGGATTTATTAAGTCTTTGATATATAAAAAAACAAAAAACAGAATTAAAATATTTTAAAAGATCTTTAGTCTTGTCTTCAACTTCACATTATTTAACATTATTTGTTCTATTTTGTATTGTTTTCAGTTACTTGGATTTTTCTCTTTCTAAATACAAGTTAGAAAAACACAAGAGAATTTTTATCTTTTTAGATTTTAATTCTGTCTTGAATATTAAATTAACATTTAGTGGTATCTGAAAATCTGGCCACCAGGAAAAGTGCCACAAGGAAAACGTGTTGATCACATATCTTTCATGGGCTGAAAATTGTACATTAGAATGATTTTTCCATCATAGAATTCCTGGGGAAATTTTACAAGATTTTATTTTGAACTTCTGGCACAATTTAGACATGGTTGTGCTGATGGAAGTTGTGCCAAAAGTTTTTTTTTTCTTTTCGTCTTAAGAAAAAGAAACTTATAAAATTGTCCTGGAACCTATATGATCAGGAAATTACATTTCCATGGATCTTTTACCATGTGGTTTCCTTCCTGGTGGGCAGATTTCTGGTTTCTGACACTTAGCACCCCATAGATTTAAGTAGTTTTTTTTTTTTTTTTTTTTTTTTTTTTAAAAAAAAAAGAAAAAAAAGACAGAAATTGAAAAATCCCAGATTTGAGTTTAAAAAACAGCACTGGTGTGACAGTGTTGCTAACATAGTACCCATAAAAAAATAACAGGATTTTTTTATGTATATATAGCTGATTTCCTTGACAATTTATTTTAAAATGCTGCAAGTATAAAATAATTGAATGAACTTTACTGAAAAAACAAGCATGACCATAAGTAGGATGTAGATGCACCCAATACCTTAAAAAAAAAAATGATCAAAATTAAATGTAAATTTTTATCGATTAAATTGTGAAAATATCAGCCATATGATGAAACCAAATGTTGCTAATTTGGCAACCCTCAATAATTCTGTTGTTGCTCTTGATAATCTCTCAAGCTATTGATCTCAGCTTTGTTCTTTCTTTTTCTTATGTGCAAAAATGAAAAAAAAAACTGATTTAAATTAAAAAAAAAAATTTTTTTTTTTTTTTTTTTACTTTGCTTTTAATTTAAAAAAAATCAATAACCCTTATGTGTGTGTGTGTGTGTATATATATATATATATATATATATATATATATATATATATGTGTGTGTGTGATTACTTTTTATTATATAAATATACTTTTATTGCTTAATAACTTCAAAACATTACTGGCCTAGAATATTGAAATTCATTTGTCAAGTTGTTAAAAAATATATCAAACAAAAATATCAAGAAATAGTTTTCATAAGAATTAAATCATGCTGGATTTGATTGTTACATCTGTAAAACTTATCTTAAGCACTGTTTTAATGTTTTTATATAATTTCTTATATATTTTCCTTACATTCTGGTGTTAACACTGTTAGCCAGCTTTTGCAATAAAATAATGAAATTTGATTATATGAAAAGTCAACCTGATAATTATAAAATAATTATCAGATCTTTTAATCTTATATTGTTGAAATTGTGAAAGATTTGCCTCTTATTCATTTGATGATATTAAAGATAATTTTTTTCTGTTGTGAGCCAAACTACTTTAAGAATGAATTCTTAATATTTTTCTTCATTTATCTCACTTTACAAAAATATTTGAAAAGTGGGAGGAGGCTAATGTTACTTAGTGTTTCAAGTAAAATAACTATATAAATCATTTAAAACATGATTTAATGTATTTGATTATTTTAATTTAAGATCAACAAATCTTTAGAATCTTTTTTCTTTTGTATATCTTAATTTTTTCTGTTTTCAGCTATAAACCTGCCATGAATTCTCTGCGAAATGCTTACATTCTGAATACAGATCTGATGAAATCTCCATTGTATGAAGCAAGTGGTTTAAATGAAGAATTATTAAGACTTTACCGAAGAAAATGTTTATTGGTTAGTAACTTATATTAAGTGTAAAGAGTGATTACAAAATCTTTAACTTCTTTAAATTGTGTAATACAAAATCCTCTTGGATCCTTCCTTTGGCTATTTAATTTTGGTTGAAGGGTTCTTTAAATACTACTGAAAAGATTAAAACCTAAAATTCAGTTAAAAAAATATCTAATTAGATTTTAGTGAGATTTTATATAAAGATTTGTTGTGATATTATTTTTTTCTGCTTAGTTCTTTCAAGAAAATATTAAGCTAGCCCATCATACTTATAATTGTCTTCAACTGAAATACACATTGAATCATATTTACTAAAGTATGCATTAACATTTCATAGAATTCTGAATAAGGTAATTATTTAAGTTATGCATTAATAATTTATTAAATCTTATGAAATAAAAACTGATGGCTTGAATTTAAATATGGACTTAGAAGTGTTACTTTATCAAAACATTAAATACATCAATCCAGTAAAATGTTATTGAAAAAGATTACATAAAGTTAAAGCATTTATGGTTTAATAATTAAGTAATTGTAATTTTCAGTAAAATCCTCAGTAGCATACATCCACTGATATGATAAAAAATGTATAAAATAATTAGAAAATGTATTTCTAAGGTTTTTTTTTTTTATATATATATATATATATATATATGCATGTAATATATATTCTGACATGCTGTTACTATTCAGCCACAGAGAAGCATCTGGTTAACAAAGTCTGAATTACTGTTTATAAACACACACCTTTGAAAATTTTTCTCAATTGATCATTTCTGCTCATGAATAAATTATCTGTATTTTAATTAAACAAAATTACATTTACCAGCCTGAATGTTCAAGAACATCTGACAGGAATCGAACATGTGACCCTTATGGGAACTGTCATATAGTCTGACTTACTGTTACTATTCAGCCACAGAGAAGTGTCTGGTTATCAAAGTCCGAATTACTGTTTATAAACAGAGCATTTACTTAAATAAATTACATCTATAAAAATAACATAAATAGAAAATATATTAAATAATTGTCGGACTTAATCCATTTCATATGTTGTCATTGTTTACATTAAGATATGTTTTGTAAGCAGAAATGATCAATTGAGAGAAATCGTTGAAAAAATATATATACAGTGTAACCCAGATATAAGAGACCTGGAAAACCCGGATATAAGAGATTTTCTCTGGTCCCAAATTAGAGCCTGTGTTAATGTATATAAATTAGACCCGGATATAAGAGATTTTTCTCTGGTCCTCCTCCCCGATATAAGAGTTTGTTTTGGTGACTGTGTGATGTCCTTTTAATCGGTCAAACAGAGGTCAGTTAGAGAGAGAGTGAAGTTCAATGACTTAATCTTGACTAGTCTAGAGACACGGTGTGTCAATCTGTGTCTGTAGGAGACACCCTCTACCTTATGATTTTGCTTTATGTGTCTAAGGGTAGCGCCCTTTTTTTTTGCCGACTTTACTTGTCATTGCATTTACTGGACAGCACTTTCACTTTACCCACTGTTCTGTTGAGTCAGAAGTTTGTCTGTTTATTAATTTGCCACTGAAAACCGTTTGCTTGCGATCATTGGAGTTAGTGATGTTGGCATCGAATGCTCAACGAAAACTCTGAGAATTTTGGGGATTCCACATTAACGAGCTTACACAATGGTTTATGCAAGCATGTGCTCATGGAGCTACCGTCACCGATCATGTCATCAGGCAGAAAGCATCACAACTGGCCGTAAATCTTGAAGTTGATTTGAACCGAGCAATGGCTGGCTCATGCGCTGGAAAATTTCAAAAAATTTCACGGCAAATCAACGTCAGCAGATCACGGTTCTGCCAACAAATGGGTGACAAACGTTTTGCCGCAACTTTTTCGTGGATATGATCCAAAAGATGTTTGGAACTGTGATGAAACGGCAATTTTCTACAAAGCCATGCCATCTGGATCTTTGCGATTTGCCGACGATGAACAGTCAAATGAGACAAAAGTTCCCAAAGACAGACTCACGATGCTTCAGTTCACAAACATGGACGAAAGTGGAAAGCAAGCTGTAGTTGTTGGTATGTCGGCAAAACCACGCTGCTTTAAAAATGTCAAAACTCTGCCGTTTTCTTACTTCACTAATCGTAAAGCCTGGATGACTAGTCAGCTGTTTACTGACGTTATGAAAATGCTTGATCGAAAAATGATTGCTCAAAATAGAAAGATTATTCTGTTTTTGGACAATGCAACTTGTCATAACTTACTGCTGGGTACAAATCTGTCAAACATCAAATTGTCGTTCATGCCACCAAACACCACCAGTCTCATTCAACCTTTGGATCAAGGCATCATTCGTTCATTCAAAGCGTATTATCGTCAGGAACTTGTTTGAATGCAAATCGCAGCAATCGATGCTACACCATCAGTGCTGCTGTCCGAGGTGGCCAAGCAGATAACTGTTTTGAAGGCCATGCACATGATGAAGCGAGCACTTTTCATGATCAAACCGTCAACAATTCAAAATTGTTTTAAAAAGGCCGGCTTTGTCATTGAATCACAGGCTGAAGTGGAAGAAATACTCGACGAAAATGATTAAGTTTCTCCACCATTGGGCATGGAGCAAACAGATTTTGACGAATTTATCAGCTTTGACGACCATACACAATGTTATGGAGAACTGACTGACACGGACATCACACGTGGTATAAAATCGGGTGATCAAGATTTTGACGAAGATGATGATGCTGAAAGCGTAAGTTCTGAAGTTTCTGAAAGTGACAAACCAGTGCCAAATTCTTTGGCTGCATTGAATGCGCTTGAAACTCTGACAGCCTACTTTGAAGCAAAAAGCAGTAATCCTGATGGCGCATTGAAAATGATTTACGGACTGTATGAAAGTGTTCATGATGTTAATAAAAAATTTCTGTACAATCAAAAAAAACTGACTGACTTTTTAAGAAAAAGTAATTTTTGATTGAATTATTTTGAAAACTGATTGAAAATGTATTTTTGTCTGTGTTTTTTATGTCTATAACTGTTAAATAAACGAGTGTTCTGTACATAAAAAGCGTTATATGAAGTGTTCCCATACTTACCTAAACAAAATAGACCAAACCCTGATATAAGAGAAACCCGGATATAAGAGACTTCTTCTCCGGTCCCGACAACTCTCTTATATCCGGGTTACACTATATATATATATATATATATATATATATCTCAAAACTATAGAACCTATTTATTTTAATAAATTGTGATTTTTGTTATTCTTCAGAATTTAAATATTTTGACTGCCAAAGAATTTGAGAATGAAAATGATGTCACTGAAACCCTAAAGTTAATGCATAATGATATCCTTTCAAGTATTGCTGATTTGTCTCAAAGCAAGAATCCTGCTGACACAAAGGCTGTAGAATCCATGCGAAACCAGTGGTGTACAGTGTTGGGACAAGATTTTGATAGTAAGTTTTCTTTTTTTCTGTATTTGTTTGTAAAATTATTTCCACCTTTTATATGAATGACCAAAAAGATAATAATTTAAAAGAATTACTTTTTAAATTACTAAAATGTATTGCATGCTTGTCACTAAATTTTTCTGAGTTATATGAAAAATAAAAGTTCAGAATTTTAATCAATTTAAAATCAAACATAATATTGAATGAAAGTTTATTTATTTTAGGTATTTATTTTAGTATTGTTAACCCTAGTACTGAAGATGATCAGTTTTTACAATATTCTATTTAACCTCTGATTTGTACCCTTTAATGTAGTTTCAGTGATGAGATATGACATTCTCTGCCCCTATGCATTAGCACATACACAATTTCTTTTCTTCTTACTTAAACTACATTGCAAAGGCTGGTTTATATTTAATTAGCAGGGATACCCAGCGTTGCTTGGGAGATCTCTGAATAATAGTTTATTATTGACAATTTATTGATATTTTTCAGCCATCTTATGGAAAATAATTTTTTATTCAATCTTTAAAAATATGAACTTCAGTTTTTTTTTTGTGATTTTTTTTTTTTTTTTCTTTTTGATTTGTTACAAAATAACTAAATTTATGAAAATACCACACTACCAATACCAAACTGGGGTGGGCACTGAGCATCCCCATATTTTTATTCAAAAAGACATTTTATTTTTCAATTTAAATACTAACATAAATACTCTGTTAATGTTGTTTTCAAACAAATCAAACTTAGATAAAAATTCATTAACCTTTTTTCAAATTATTATTAATAAAAAGTTAATTAACTTAAATTGATATATTTAAACAGATTTTAATTTAATAATTTTTTTCAAACAAAAATTACAGCGAGAAATATAAAGGTGAGACAGGCCGCTCCCTTAAGGTAAGACTTCAAGAACACCAGAAAGCTGTAATACAAGGGAAGTGGAAAAATCAAGCGTGGCTGACCACATATGGAGAGAAAAGGGAGTTCACCGCCCTCTGTAGGATCAGCTTGAAATCCTAGACAAAGAACATCATGGGAAAATTTGTAAACTTAAGGAATCAGCACATATGCTAGGCCACAAAAATCTCCTGAGCTGACCAAGCATAGAAATGAATACAATATGGAGTGCCAGAGAAAAGCAATAATAACAACGAAAATTGCAATATGAGCTCTGGTGAAAAACATGAATGATAACAGCAAAAAATTGCAATATGAGCACTGGTAAAAAACGATGCTGAAGACATTAGGTTTATAATACCCAGAAATTCATACACAGATGCCTTTATCTACTGTGCTATGTGTCCTTGAGGACACATGGCACAGTGGATAAAGGTGTTAGATCCAGTGACAGGACCTAAAGAGTGTGAGTTCAATACCTGATTAAGACAGTGGAGAACTTAGAGAAGGGAATTAACAGGAGATAACTGGTAACTGACATCCATTAGACATGGCACGTGGAACTAGAATAGTCTACCCCAGCGAGTGAAATAAAGGGTTCAGTTTGACATTCCAACCACCTGAAGAAGGCCGGAGCATACAACAGCCGAAATGTTGTAATAAATATGGCGACAAAGATGAGGACAATAGTCCAAATAATGTAAATAGTGAGCTTTACTTTTTCGTAAAATAATTATTTACTATATATTTTGGAGGGTAATTTAGATTTTTTAGGTAAATAAAGTTTTATTTTTAAACATTAATTACTATTTTGAAAGAGAGTAGAAGCAAGGTACATTGAAAATTTAATTTTGAAAAGCAATTATGTTTAAATTTCAAGTTATATTTGTATTTGAAAAAAAAACACTCCAGTTAAATAAAAATTAGCAGGGACACATTATTTACAATCAACATTAGTCATATTGAATATTTTACAAATTTAACTATATTTAAATTAATTTTTGAAAAAATAAGGCTCACTATAGTTTTTTGCTTTAATAAAACTTAATTGATAATTATTTACATTTTTATATTAGTACAAACCAAAAGGTAATGATGTTTATTTTTTTAAAGATTGAATAAAAA